>VYZX01020985.1:33627-65480 GCA_013401335.1 Brachypteracias leptosomus | reverse complement strand
TCATTATTCCCTGATACTACGTTTTCATATCATGAATTTGATGCATTATATACTATGTAATGAAACCATCATTTACATTGCAATGATATCCAAAGAGGCATACTGCCTTCTTTACCTAGCTACGTCTATTTTACCTCTATATCTATATTCAGGGCATGTTATTAGGATGAATGTAAGAATTTGCCGAATATAATTGATAGAAGATTTTCCTGTGTAATAAGCACAGTTTTCAAAGAAGTTCCTTTAAATTTTCTATACCTTTTGTGTTTTTTCCAGGCATGACATTCATGCTTGAATGAAGAAAACCTGCAGTCACCCACCTGACTGATCAGCTTGCTCAAAGAAACAACAAAAGGTGATACAGATTTAGTAGAGAAGTTAAATGACAGAAAGAGCCACAGCAACTCCCTTGGCTAAGTGATTTGAGAGGTCAAAGCTCCTTGGCTCCCTTTGCTAATAATTCATTTCATGTTATTTCTAGACTTCGTATGATGTTGTGCTGTTCAAGATTTGCTCCCAAGAGCTAATAGGTGACAAAATGAACCTTTGGAAATAGTTGATGGGGAAAAAAAGAAAAAAACCTAGAGCTAATATATTATAATTCTGCTTGCAAACATTATATTAAGTTCAGTAGCAACGTTGCTTTTGAAATACTATACTGGAACAAATAATTTCTTGTGGGAGAGTAATATTCTTGTAATACAGATCAGAGAAACTGTTCAGTATGCTCACCCTGAAAATGGAGGCCTTTTCCCAGCAGTGCAAGTTCTAGTGTTTCATCCAAACTAATTTTGAAAGTTTCAAATGGTCGAGCTGCCAAGAACCCCTTGATGATTCCCTTCTCAAGCTGAAGAGTTGTAAATGTCAGAATATTGATATTTGAGCTTTTTTTTCCTTCCATTTCTGTGTTTCATTGAGTGTTAAATCTTACACCCACTCATACAAAGAGAAGGATTTTAATGTCAGACAGATTCAGATTAGAAAAAGAAAGCCAAAAATCCAATACAAATAGAAATAATTGAACATTAAAGTCTATATCTAAATGGGGTGGATGGCAATCTATGTAAAAGAACGACTTAACCAGATCAAAATTAGGAGACTGAAAACCAGGATGGACTTTTATGAACTCTTAAGGAAGGCCCAGAAATGTTTTGGGAACACGCCAGTTAGTGCACGACAAAATCACCTGAGGAGCAGTTCTAGTTTAACAATGTTGAGAGTTAAGATCCACTGCCTGGGAGCTTTCCCAGGCACTGTTTAATTTACGATGATGAATGTCGTCACTACATTCTTCTCGGTGCTCTGTGCTGGAGCAGAGGTCAGATTAGATTAGTTCATTCTCTTTTCTGAATCTCAGATCTGTGATACTCAATTCCTAATGGAGATCACTGCAGAGCTGGCTTTGAAAGTCTGACCCTATCAAATAGCATTGTGAAGTGCTGAGAGCTTTACTCAGAAGAAAAGCCATACTGAACAGTCTGAAAAAAAGAGACTTCAGAGAAAGGCAATTTAGGAAAAAAATATGGCCTATGTAAGTGGTAGCTCTCAAAATGCTACAGCTGCTCATTTATTTGAGCTTTCTTCCATTTCAACCTGCTTCATCAGCGCTTCCTTTCCTTCATGCAACATTTGATGTACGAGGGCTGCATTTTTGATGTCAAAGTCATTGTTTTCCTTAAAATAAGAACAATTATTTGCACAATGATTTCTCCACTGTGAGCCATGAGATGCTGGATATCTGAAATGTCAAGTAACCTGATAAAATGAATGGAGAACCAGTGAGAAGGAAAAAAAAGTCTCAGTAGCTAGGCTGCAGGGTTACACACCATGGGGGCAGCTTTGTGGAAGTGCTCTGCCGAGTGCAGAACCCTGAGGATAACACCAGGCTTGGGGTAATACAGGAAACATCGTCAAGATTGCTTAGAGATGAAGTTCTTATATAAAAAAGGTAGGGATCAGCTAAAAAAAAAAAATTAAAAGGAACAAATTAGGCAGGAAGAGCCATTACAGGCAAAACAACAAGATAGGAAAGCTTTGTATTTCTGGCTGGCTCTGTCAGTGGGGTCGAGAATAGAACCCTGCACCATTCTCAAAGTACTTTAATTAGCTCTCTTCAGTGATCTGTGCACTCTTGTTCAATCCACATATAACTGAGGGAGCACTGTTATTATTACTACTATTATTAAACTAATAAAAACACAATACATTGTTGTTATAGCTTTCAAAACTTTTAAAGTTAATTACATGAAATGCAGTTTACAGTGCTACAGACTGAGGCACTTCTGCTGTTTTCATACTACCTCTTTTCCACATTTTAAGTTTTTCCAACAGGAATTTGGGGGTAATATTAATAAATAAAAATTGTAACATTTAAACTGATTTTTAAATAAGATCTGTCTCCGTCTGTTTCAGTGCAGCTCTTATACTAAAACCCTAATGAACTCTTTTAGACACAACATTTTAGTAAAAAGTCACCACATAAAGCATAGATTAAGTTTTAGATAAAATTTAACCCAGGACAGAGAAAGGCTGAGATTTGTAATGCTCATTCTTGTTCTTGCAAACACTTATCTCGTACTTAATTTTAAGAGTAATAGTAATCTCATTAACTTCTTGTATGCATATGATACATGTAGGAAGTAAGAGACAAGAACAAAGTAATACAAGGTTTGGTAAACAAAGTGGTAAAGAAAAACAGAAATTCAGAATGGCCCCTTTTTTCTCAGTATCCTTTCAGGACAAGATTTTCTCCATTGGGGACATCCCACCTGCTAACCCTGCTGCAAGCACAGAAACTGAAAGAAAGAAAAACAGTGGAGGCTTCATTCATAAAATTCAATAAGCCTGGCTAAGCTGAAAGGAACCTTTCATTGCTCCCTCTATTAATTTCCTGGATTTTTTTCTTCTTTTGTCATTATCTTTTTCTGTATACATCAGAAAATAGACTTTCAACAAGAAGCTCTTTTATCAAAAAGTAAATAACGCCAGATCTGCCACTTTTACATCTCTGAACCTTCCCGGTTTACCTGACAAAAAGCACTTGCACTTGTAGGTCTGAGCATGGTGGCAGTGACAACCATCTATTCACAGATTTCACCAGACTGCTCTGGAAGGATGGCAACAGGACCTCCCTGGCATATTAACTCATTCTTAAGTTATAGATGAAAATTCCAATATACTTTAATTTTGTTTCCCCAGGCAATAGAAATCATGTGCCCTTTGTAAGACTGTCTGATCTATTTATATTTCTATGCCCTTGTAACAGTATAACTAGTTTTCCATATATATTATTTCTGTTATTTTTACCTCCTGTTTTACTGAGATAGTGTCAAAAATCTTAGACTAACACTTCCTTGTACAAAGTATAAGGGCAAGGCAGCATTCTCAAGGGTAAGGGCTTTCTACCTGAATCTCAGAGACCATACAGGGAGACAGAAAATGAAAATGAAGGAAAGAGGATATCAGTTAAAAAATGGGCAATAATTAGAAGTAATAGTCCTGTAGCTACTCCACTTGCATACCTTAAACTTTTGTAGATACCACAGAATAACTGTGGGTTTTGAGGACAAAAGTATCCCCTAAATCTCTAATTTCATGAGAGCTTCTGTTAGCCAAGGGGAAAGTGTAAGGATAAAAAAGAAAATACTTGCTTGAAAATCTCTCCATTGAATGGAAGGGTTTGTAAATAGGACTATAGTGTAGCAGGAAGTTGGCCTTTTTTTACTGAGCAAGCATGGGTTAACGGTGCATATGAAGAGCTGGAAAATTGAAGCATCCAAGCTTTGACTTAATGGAAAAGAGCAGGAAAAGTCAGGATTTAGGAGCACACAAAAGGGAAGTAAGGTGAAAATATGATGAAAAAGATCCTTAAGTCACTGCAGCCTTCCAGTATAAAAATAAAGGGAGCTTGGATAGGAGCTGTTGTAGCCTAAGCAGAGGCCTGTGAATTGTATAAATTATAATTGTGTTATTATGGATGTGGTTAATCCTGGCTTGCCTTGAATCGAGATGCAGGTATGATAAAATACTGTATTGTGTAACAGCGTTATGGCATAGGCAAACACCGTGTTTAAACATGTTTAAAATAAGTGATAACTATTCACATGTGAGCAATGTGAATAAAAAGGGTCTAGCAAAGATTTTTGTAGTTAAGAGGCATAGGAAAGCATGTAAACAGCTATCACATAAGTAACAGAGTTTGCAAGACAGAGAGGAAACATTAAGAAAAGCACAAGGGACATCAATAGGAAGGACACCCTGCCCAACAAACAAAAGCCATGACTAGTAAAACCCAAAAGAATAAAGGGAGCCCTGGGAATAGGTGAGATCCCCTATCTACTCCCATTGGGAGGGAGAAGAATAGTATAAAATGACATGAAACAATGAAACTTTAAGATGATGTCTGCTTTTGTTTTAACTTACTTCATCAAAGAGCTATCAAGCCTGATCATCTTGACCTGGGAGACCAAGAACCATCAAGGGCTGTGGCCATCATTTCCATGTTAATGTATAGTCAAAGCTAATTAGCAGAATTGGTGTTAAAGTCTAATAGTTCTAGTGGTAAGACAGATAATGATTAACCATTAGCACAAAGGGTGTTGCTAATGCATGAATCGAGTGAAATTTTCTTTAAAATTTGAAGCTGATCTGATTTATCAGGTCTTCTAAAAACTCCTGTTGTGGTGATCTCTAGTTTCCAAACCTATAAATACTCATATAATTGAGATACAGCAATGTGTTGTCTGGATTCATCTTTCCAGTCCCTGAGGACTGGAGGATTAGATGCTACTATTGACTTTGCACAGGTGATAAGCAGAAGTTCTGGGAATTCTAAGCAGTTACTCATGGTATTTGGGGTTTTTTCAAATTCACCATATGCTCTACTACATTTGTGTATCCAGTTGTCCAGACTGGGAGTCTACTAGAACTTGCTATAGCTCCTGTGTGAGCTGGGCTTCCTTTACAATGCAGATGGTAAAACACAGTTTTTACTTTGATATGCATAAGACGTCAATAGATGTGTTCAAATCCAGGATCTTAGGACTTAGTGGTTTCAGCTTAGCCATGTACACAGGGAGTATAAAGCAGAGTAAGGAATTTATCCAGGTTTGAGCATCAATATGGTAGCACGTGCAGAGAAATGGGTTTAGAGTGAAGAAACCAAGAATTTTCAAAAATTGATTGGTGTTGCTATTAAGGTTAACAAATTATTGAATTACAAGGTAGAGATTTGAAGAAATAATGTGCAGTATATTCAGAATACCAGAAAAGAAACCAACAATAACATATATATGTTAATAATATTTCTAAAATATGGAGTAATTATGAATCTATTCCTCCCGGGCTTGATTCAAAGCTTCCATTGATTTCACTGAATTCTGGACTCAAGTTTCAAGTACTCAATAGCAAGAAATTTTTGTCATTTTTCACAATAAAGGATCAAAAGTTGTGGCCAGCTTAGAAGCAGAGGCGTGTTATAAAATATAAAGGAAAGAATTCACATTTCTCAGACTTGACTAATCTAATTATAGACAAGGAGACTTTTCATCTTAGGTCCTAATTTATTTAGCTAGACAGAAATATCTCTGGCCATATTATAAGTAATAATTGAGGACTAAAATATATTTCAACTAAAAAAGAATGGCCAGCAATTTCTTAATGTGTTAAAATAGAGTGGCAGTGAATATGGCTTAGAAATAGAGAAATTCTTGGACCAGTAGTAGTGAGATGTGACATATAATTCTGTACAACACATACCTTACTAAATACTCAGAAAGTTTGTTTGTTTTCTTACTTGCTTTTTTAATAAAGAGAAGGCACTATGATAGGATGAAGGAAATATAAAATCTCTTCTTTGACTGCTCTGCTATACTTGGAAAATTATGTTACTTTTCCACCTACTAGTTCTTTCTTCATTGTCTCCCAGTTTCTCCAGTTACTTTATAAGCCTTTAAAGTAAGGATTTTAGCTTATTCTCTTGGTTTTCTTTTTTTTGTTTTTATCATTATTTGTTTTCCTGCAGAACCTAAGACTGAGGAATTGATCACAACATGAGTTCATAAAACTACTGTTCTATGCAATAATATTTTCAGAGACAGTTTTGTGATAAATTAATGATGAAACAATTTCATGATAAATTGTAATTCAGATACTGAAAGATTATTTAATGTACATGAAAACAGATCTTCACAGAAATAAGCATTCAACTTACAGCTACTGTTAAAGCAGAACAGGACAAATTAACTGGGAAAGCATCCCATCAAAAGACATTTTCAGTGGAGGTAATCAATTATTGCTTTAACTTGTTTGTTTATTATCCTTCACTAATTACATCACAAAAATTAAAAGAAAAGAGACAGTGCCAAGAATTAATTTTTAAAAGGCACTGACAAGAGAGTGTTGCACAAAATAGATTTGCATGCAAAAATTCTACCCATGGAGTTCGTGACTGGTGACATAGACACATTAAAACTAACTTTGGGGAAAAGCAAAAGGGAAGGGAAGGAAACTATTCTCAGCAGCAAGCTACAAAGTGTAGCAGTGGTGTCAACTCTCCACTAAGGACCTAGGCAAGGCCAGGAGCAACGGCCAAGCCCTCCTTCCCATAGAAAAGAAACACCTAGGGAGTGATAGCAACCAGGGTGGGCAAACAGAGCATGGCACAGCATCTTGCACAGAAGGACATGCAGGAAGGGTGCTGTGACTCTGCCAGCTTGACCAGGAATTAGTGCTATCTACCCAGCAGAAAGCCCTGTCCTCTCTCTGTCACCTGCCAGGACTGACACAGCTGCCCAGAGAGAGCTCTAGTGGGAACATGTGGCCAACCAGGTGCCAGGCTGCAGGCTGTACCCAGCTCTTTATACTGGCACCAGATGGCAGCAGAGATCACCAAGGTAGAGGAACTCCTCAACTTAGTGACAGAGCTCCAGGAGGAAGTGAGGAGGTTGAGGAGTATCAGGGAGTGCAAGAAGGAGATTGACCACTGGAACCACATCCTACCTTCCCTGGGACAGGCCTGTCAGGCAGACAGGGCACACAATATGGAGGATTCCCTATCCTCTCTCCACCCAGCAGAACACGGTGACTTAAGGGGTGGGAGGCAATGGTGACAAGTTCCTGCCTGGTGCAGCAGGCACATCTCCTTGGTGACTACCCCACCTTCCCAGGTGCCTTTGCGTGAGAGGTACAAGATTCTGTAAGGGGAACCAAACAATCAGAAGCATGATAGTTCATCTAGGTTGGAAGTGTTGTAGAGGTTAAGTCAGCCCACACCCTGCATCAAAACCACTTTGAAAAAGAAAAAAGATAGATCATTGTCATAGGAGATTCTCTTCTTAGGGTAGCAGAAAGCCCAATATGCTGATCAGATCCACTTCTTATGGAAGTTTGCTGTCTGCCTGGGGCCTGGGCAAAGATATAATGAGAAGACTTCCTACCCTTCCATTATTGTCCATTATTACTTCTTCATGTCAGCACCAATGAAGTTGCAATAAGAAGTCCCAGGGCCTTAGGATGACTGGTCAGGAGCACAAGTAGCATTCTCTGCTATCCTTCCAGGTGCAGGGAATGATGAGGGAAGAAATAGGAAGACCCATCAGATCTACACCTGGCTCCAAGGCTGGTGTTACCAGAAGAATTTTGAATTTTTTTTATCATGGGTCAGTCTACATGATACCAGGCTTGCTGGCAACAGATGGGTCACACCCATCTCAAAGCGGGAAAAGGATCTTTGAGCAGGAGTTAATAGGACTCATAAAAAGAGCTTTCATCTAGATCTGAAGGGGGAAAGCAATAAAACCAGGCTTGCTAGAGATAAACCTGGGGATGGCATGCCAGTATTTGAGGGATGGTGTGCTAGCAAGGTCCTTCAGTCTGCTCCACGATGTGCTGAGTACACTGGAACACATTTAAAATATCTCTAAAGTAAGGGCCAACAAGGATGAAGAAGCATATGAAATGTCCTATAAGCAGATAGGAGAAGTTTCAGAATCACTGGCCTTTGTTCTCATGGGGGACTTCAACTTACCTGATGAGTGCTGGAAATTCTAGGAGGTTCCTGGAGTGTATGGAAGATTACTTCCTGACACAATTGGTGAGTGAGCTGACAAGAGAAGGCTCCCTGACAGACCTGTTGTCAATGAAGAGAGAATGATTTGTGGGTCAGGTGATGGTTCAAATCTGTCTTGGCCATAGAGATCATGAAATGAAAACAAAATTAAGGAAAGGGGTTAGTGGAACTGCTACCTTAGACTTCCAGAGGGCAGAGTTTGGCCAGTTTAATTGCTCTGAAGAAGTCCAGAAAGCAATGGTGAAAAGCAGGGGGGGGGTGTCATCAAAATTTTGGAATTCCCACAATTAGAAAAAGAAGCTACCCTTAACTAGAATTAGAGGCAGTATGAAACACCCAAGACATTATCACTAGGAAGCTCAATTTCTCATCTCAGTTTTCGTATCCTGGTTGTGTTTCAGAATTTGTTCTGCTTGAATCACTTCACATGGGCACATCTGTAAATGAAACTAAGGGTGTATGTTACTGCCTAGATGTAAAGGGTTGGGATAAGGGAAATAAAAGATGAAATATGCTTATATCTTATTATTTGCCTTTCATAATTAGTGCAGGCAAGTTAGAATACCTGACACAATTTCATTTTTCATCTCTGTGAGAAGCTTGCCATCTGATCTTGGGCAACTTGGTAAATCTTCCCATTATTTGTTCCTTATCTTTAAATGTGGAGGTTAGTATTCCTCATTTTATGTAATTGGGAGCTAAGATACTAGGGGGGGGAAAAAAAGAGATAAAAAGTACAGGTAGATACCTAAAATAACAAATCTCTTGGTTACTTTTGATGGTTCAGAAATTGAGTTCACTTTGTCAAAATTAAACCCAGCATGCGTGGTATTGTGATATGAAGAGTAAATTACAAACAATAACAGCAAATTTTGTGCTTCAACAAAAAGGAAATGTATTATATGTCATTCTATAATTTTATATCTACTATAGATATGATTATTTTCTCAATTCTTTGTAAAAAATATTTTTTAATGCCAGCAAGAGATATTCAGAAAAACTCTTTAAGAGTATAAATCAGAAGTAAAAGAAATTTTAAATTTGCATCATGAAGAACTGACAGTTTGATGTTTTACAAATAAGAAGTGCTTAACCTTTTTAAAATTGCCAGTAAAACAAAATTTCCAGGGTATTTTGCTTTAGAGAAACATCACATATGAATGTTAATATTTCAGTATGGAATTTTAACATGTCATTTAAAATGTTATAGTAATTTTAAATTATTTTTAAATTAGTTTATTATACCAGATGTATTATTACAGACAGAACAACAAGCCTATATTAGAAATGCTTTATTTGTTATATCAGAATGTGTGGATGCAACTCTGAACTAATTGAAACATTATTTCTTCTCTACATCAAACTATTTCCCATACTGATAATATTAAAGAGTTTGTCACTCCAAAGAGGATTGCTATTCAGTGCCAAAAGCAAGTATGCCAGAAAATACCAGTATGATTTGAGTGTTATATGTTAACATGTAGCCTCAACATCTGGCCATGCATCTTCCTTTCCTGGCTGCCTGTTTTTCATATCTATCATTACCTGAGTCACTTCTCATCTCACAAACCTTATACTTGAAGTTTTTATCATTTTTATTTAAATTTGAGTTGTCTTTAACTGGAAGATTTGAGATATTGTTGGACAGTGACATAACTTACGGCCTAAGTGAGTGTGTTTTAACCACAACTGAAATTCCAATTTTCTTTAGTTTCTGTCAATGTCAAAGTCAAGTAGCATAATGACCTAAAAGAACAGAATATAAGCTGTGTCAGCTGGTAGTAACAAAAAGGTGTTCTCTGTAAGTTAAATGTCAGAAAAAATAGAATAGACTGGTTAAAATACTATCATGGTGGGTCAGCAAGTTATGTATAGAGAAAACAATATGAAATTGAAATGCAAAGGTTTTATTTCAATTACTGAAACCTTAAAGAGTAATTTTAAGTAAATAAAAACACCATTTATTTGAAAACATTAAAATGCAAACAAAATAATTGAAACGTATTTCATCTTTTTTTCAATTAAAATCTGATGAAATAAAAGCATTCAACCATTCTAATTCCAGGTAGAAACTGAGGCAAACAATCCAAGCCAAAAATAAATCAAACAACTTCCTTTACAATATTCTGAAATTATTAGGACCCTAAGTAATTCAAAGCATAACATCAGGAATGGGTTCATTAACTCCCATCAGATAAATCTTTTCTAAGAACTGTTCTGTTACTATGGGGATCCATTGCTCAACCCTTCATTCATTACTAATTTCTGTGAAATCTCATTAGCCATCACTTTAAAGATCATTCTCTTTGTCGTAGGAGCTGAGGACTGGAAGGTTCTATCTGCAGCACTGAGGCCAGTGCAGTGTTCCACAAATATAGTATAAAGTGACATTTCAGAAAAAGGTAGATTTTCTTCTGTCATCTTTCCTAAAAAGCTGTTGCCAAGAGCCATGGCCCTAATTTAGGTATTTTGTTCTGATTTCCAGATGCATTGTTTTCATTTGCTGTTGTGCCAAGGCCGTGTTGCATTGGCAGCTCTCTCCATCTCCTGCCTCCATTCACTAGGTGCACTCCCACACATCCAAGTGGGGAAACACACCAGCAAGAGAGAGCTCAGCAAGCTGCAACCAGGCTCAACACGAACTCTCTTTAACAAGAGCTCTCTTCAAACCGATCAGCTCCTGGTTGATACAGTTCTGGCCTTGCCCACCACCCCAACCATGACCACCTGGGGGCAGTTGGGGCCTCACACAGATGGGGCAGGTTCTGCCTCTGGGGCCTGAAACCACTTGGGGAACAAACCAAAAAAATGTGACTCATCTGTAGGTCAATTCCAACTCGGGGCCCACAGCCCAGGCCCCAGCACTTCAGGTGTGGCCTTCCCAGTGCTGCATAGAGGGGGGTGACACCACCCTAGTCCTGCTGGCTGGCCACACTGTTTCTGGTACAAGCCAGGGTGGCTTTTGGCCACCTGGGCACACCAGCTGTTGACCAACACCCCCAGGTCCCTTTCCTCCAGGCAGCTCTCCAGACACTCTTCCCCAAGCCTGTAGTGTTGCATGATGTTTAGTGGCACCAAAATGGTTGAAATGCACTCAA
This sequence comes from Brachypteracias leptosomus, assembly GCA_013401335.1. Taxonomy (NCBI): domain Eukaryota; kingdom Metazoa; phylum Chordata; class Aves; order Coraciiformes; family Brachypteraciidae; genus Brachypteracias; species Brachypteracias leptosomus. The sequence continues at coordinate 54,314 of VYZX01020985.1, read as the reverse complement.
GCCCTGAATTCTAATTTTCACATAAATTATGGAGATGGTTCTAGTTTGGGGTTTTTTGCCTTATTCCCAATTTGACGTTTTTAGTCAAGTACTATTCTGCAGTGTAACAATATCAAGATAGCTTTATTTTGTTTTCTTTTTATCTTCTGTTTAATCTACCTCTTTTTATTTTTTAACTAATTTTACATTTAAAAAGAAGAATTTTGGATAACAATGTGTTTATTTTCAGCTCATATCGGCACTGGCTGAATTATTGCAAAAATGAAACTGAATAAGATCCATTTTGAGATGCTTTTATGCTCCTAACAACATATTTGCAGTGAAGAAACCCAATATGGTGAGTGATGCAAAGGCTGACAGTTCATAGATACAAATACCTGAATCTGTTTTGACCAAAACATATGTATGAGAGAGAAAGCTATTTGTTCATGATGTATGAGATGAATATCCCTGACCCCAAGAACCTGAGGATTGAGAATCAGATGGTGATGATTAATGTTATGCAAACTATTTTACAAGTAAACCAAGAGCAGTGAAAATTGCTTTTCCTGAAGATGGGGGGTGAGGCAGGCTTTATGACAATTCAGTTCCTTTTTTTTTTTTCCATTCGGTGAAGCCTTACATATTTCTTTATCAGAATGAAAAATAAGCAAACAAAAAACCAAACAAAACCCAACTCTGTTGTCTCTTGCTATCCCCCACTCTCAATTTTTTTTTCATATAAGCAAAACTGTCTGATTGATTGAAAAGGGATGGGATTAAATTAGAATTAAATTTGATGCTTAAAATAATTGCTATTTCTCCACCCTACTGGTAGAATGAAATAATCAGAAAGGGAAAAGTGGGAAATAAATCAATAAAAGAAATATGTTTGAAGTTTTCATGCACTCATTATCACCTTTTTTTTAGGAAAATATTTTGCCATTGAAAGGGGTTCCTGACTGGAAGGTAGCATAAATGCTTTCAGATAGCTGAACCTCCAAACATTTGATTAATGTTGATTCATGCTATCAAAATATTCTTCCTCATCTGCTATTGCTACTACTATAAAGTAGGTCTCTAGTACGCAAATTCCTTGGAAAAAGTTACCCCTCCATCGTCTTTACATAGCTTTTCCTTTAGGAAGAAAAGAGAGATAATGAAGATATATGTCAGAAAGGACCACCTAGTGTGATAAAAGGATGAGATCACTTTGGAGTATTTTCTACAGATCTCATGAGTGAAATTTTTTGCATGCTATGTGAATATGTGGTAGAAATATTGCTTCTGTTAAAAGCAAATATTTGTGTCTGCCTCAAATTGTTATTCAATGAGAAATCATATACCTCCTTCATTGCCTGTGTTAAGTTTTTACCATTGAAAACAGCAATGGGAAATGACTATTGATTTGTTGTTTCTTCTTGCATTTCTTCTTCATCACATTTATATACTACATAACCTCTGTGTGTATTCCTTCTTGGGACATTGTAGGACTTCTACAGCAGTTCTCTCTCACAACCCCAGAGCAAAATTCATCAGAATATTAAACAAAACATCTAAAGTAGATTCAATTTCCAAGGGATACCTGTAGAGAATACCAACACAAAATATAGTGGTCAGATGCTGAGATAATGTAGATCACCATAGATCTACTTAATGTTGCAGCTCTATTAATTTACACTAGCTGGGTGTCTTGCCTATAGACCATCAATAATGTTTATTTCCACCAATCAAAGCTAGTCCTGAAACTGTAAGATAGTTCCTGGTGAAAACAGCAGCTTTCTGAACTGCTTAAGTCAAAGGGTCCTATCTGCTAGACTGGCTTATTTCAACAGGATTGTGGTGAATAAATGAGATGAAAAATCTGAGTGAGGTTAAGGTGCAAAACCTCATAAAGTCAGCATAAAACTACTACAGGCCAAGACAATTCCTTTGTCAATGGTCAAAGAGGAGCAATCATTGACATGGCTTATCTTCCTTGTCTTGCCCCTTGGAGATGAAGGTGATAATAAAGGAAAAAGAAGTTGGAGCAATAATATCAACAGGCCACGTGATGTTACATGAACTAGAGCTGATAAAGGACCTCAGTTTTGCCATGCTTCTCATGTAAATAGTGGTCTTGTGAACATTGTAAGGAGGATGGCAGAAGGCTCTTTGCAACCTTGGCATCTTTGACCTGCTCTTCCGTGTAAGAAACATCCACCGTATGTTACAAAGAGAGCCTGAAACTTTGCTGAAGTTTTCCCACTAAATAATGTAGTGAGATCTTGGAATAGGAAGTGCTGCCTCCAGTTTCTCCACCTGAGTTCTCCATTACCAATTTCTCCTCCAGGCATATACTGAAACCCTCGAATCTCTACATGAAGGGGTGAAAACAGCATCCTCCTCTATTTCTGCAGTATCTTTCAAGCAACATTTGCTGCTTCTACAGTAGCTACCAAGGCAATCAGGATGGTTTTGAGTGGAGTGAGAGTATTTTAGATACTTCATAGACATCTGAGAAACTGCAGAAGTTGTTGTAGAATCTGAGTAGGGATTTGATTTTTAGAGGTTCTGATCTTCTCTTCTGGAATTTGAATCCTTCAATACTTCCAATGAATTTTATTCTAAATTATTTTCTCATGATTGCACATAACATAATCATCATCTTATGGTCCCTCAGATGCCGTAAGTGTAAAACTCCACTTGCCCTTAGTGAAGCCCACAGGATTCTTCTTGTTTACATGAAGGCAGAATCAGAATGTAGGTATGGGAAGAGAAAGATAATGAAAAATTTTAATCAGAGTTTATAATAAGAAGCTTCTGGAAGTGATGGCCCTTGATATCTTCAATGTGCTTATTTATAAGCAGCATTATTTTTTGTCTCCTTAAGAAGGTGTAGAAAAACAAAGCAATAAATTTACTGGGTCAAATTCAGTTGGGGATTATATTTGCCTTTTCCACAGCTGCAAGTAACTGCAATAATTATCTGAAGTGTATTAATAGATTAGCCAAAACAAAACACAATTGGTATAACAATAAAGCCAAAAGCTTTCTGCCTAGTTAATGTCTAGGCATTAAGATAATGAAAAACAAGTGAGACATGGAAAAATGTAAACATTTAGCATCCTCGACCAATATGCTTATTAATTATACTGAAGTAGTATTACTGATTAGTTTAATAGGAAACATCATGAATGAAATTTTGATAAATAGAAACCTAGAAGAAATCCCCCAGCTATCTAGTTTTCTATACTTGAAAAAATAGAGAGATTGATTCTGGTCTGAAAAATGACAGTAAAAGGAACATTTGAAATGTGTTCTCTGTCTGTAATATCATTTCAGTGTGTTTAGCTTTTTGTACAGTATGAGCTGATGTTTCTGGACCATGCAAGATACAAAATTCTTAAAGATTCTGAATTAAAGTGATTGCCTTTTTATTCAAGACAGGTTGGTGTCAGTAGGTGGGGATTCCCTGAGTCCATTCAAATAGCAACTCAATTAATTGTTGCATTCTGGTGATCTTATAGAATCATCTATGAAATTGAGATTTAAGGTGTTTTTTTTCTTCTTTTCCCCCAGAAAGGGATGGGTTTTTTTGTGAAACTCAATTCTGACTTTTTTTTCTTTTGTCTCTCCTGTCCTTCCACTGCAAGTTTTATTATACTCAAACATACCTTTCACTGGAAAAGGTGAAAAAGAAGAAATAGTAGAGTATGAAAGACAAAAGTTTTGATTTCCTGGATAACAGAAAAATAACAATGATATAATTTCTGTATTAAAAAAAAATAAATCTAAAGCAATAATTATTTCCCAACTACCCTTAATAATGATGGACCATTCTGTTTATCACTGCTAATAAAACAACACGAGCACCTCAGCATTTAGAGGCCATATACTATTAGTCTTCCCTAGGAGATAGCTCCACAAACAAGTCTTGAGAGAATACGACCTTTCGTTAAAGAGATAAGGAACTGATACAATAAGTACAATATGAAGACAAGAACAGAAGATGAATTTGAGATTAGCTAAAGTAAGCAAGGGTTTGAATATTCAGATTAAATTGGAAATTAGCAAACAGTTTCCAAATTCAACCGCTAGAAGTGCTTAGAATTTGTTATTTAACTTTCCTTGCTGTAGGATCCAAACTTGAGATATTTTGATGTTCACGGTATGATTCAGGAATCATCAGTGTCATGTTTATGCATATATTGCCCAATTAATATGATCTTTTCTACAGTTAGAAATTAAAAAAGCTATCAACAAGATATTCATCTCTCTTGTGCCAGTTGAGTCATCATCATTTTATGCTGCCATCAGTTTCCTGATCACACAGGACAACACCAAACTCAGCAACATCCCCTCAGAAGTCTTCTATCAAACAATTCTGCCATAGGTTCCTGTGGGCTCAGCCACCTCACTGCCCACTGTGGTGCCAGCATTGCCTGCTGGACACAACAGACAGAGATGGCTCTCTCAGTGGCCCTTCACATGGAAGGACACCACTGAGAAAACTCAGCAAGACACAACCAGCCCCAACAGAAGCCACACCCAACAGGAAGCACCTCTAACTCATTGGCTCCTGGTTGATATAGTCCTGGCCTCACCCACCACCCCAACCACAACCACCTGGGTGAGGGCAGAGCCAGAAAGACACAGGTGAGCCACATTCTGCCTCTGGAACCTGAAGCCAATAGAGAAAACAAAACATTCTACTAGGTTGTGACTCATCCACAGGTCAACTCCAACTCAGGCCCCAGCAGTTCAATCTCCTGTATTTAATTTAAACATTTATGTGAATTCCAAACAAAACCCAGAAACAAGCCCCCTATATTTAATGGAAGAGATTTAGGAGCTTTAGAATGAGCAATAAATCCTAGACCTTGAGCAAGAACTGGCATAGGAAACACATGATGTGTCTGAAATCCTAACCTTTTAGGAGGTTTTGATTAAAAGAGATGCAAGAGCTCTGTTCAAACCTTTGAATTCAGTCTTCAAAGTAGGCATCAACCAGTGTTCCCTGGGACAAATGAACCAAGTTAACTCCTGAAAATGCAGAGAAAGAAGAGTTGCTGATGTTCACAACAGCCGAACAGAGGGGAACTGAGACCCTCCCTAAATTGAGCCTTCTGTCAATAGTTGCTAATGAAAAAAATAGTTGCATTTTATGTTGGGGGTGGGAGGCATTAGCCATTCCTAACTGCTACTTGATTTATTTCTAATCAGTTCATGGGAATAAGTCCCAAATGTGCCTGCACATCTGAAAATGGGTAGGCCATTTTACTCAGATGTTTTTGATTCATCCCTGAGGCATCCATTTAATTTTATTATTTAAAGGCTATAACCCTGTAGACATGCTTACAAGGACAAGTCCTTTCAGATATTGAGACAAGTCTGTGTTTAATTGACGAATTTCAAATGAATATAGGATTACCTACCACAGTGCAGGCTTCTCCTTGTAAAGTGAACATACAATTTTAGGATGAGATGACTTCAAATGGACAAGCTTTCAGCTATCTTTTAAAGATAGAACCCTATCATTAGCAAACATATTTTTAGTCTTTAAGTTCATTTCTGAATCTTCATCTGATCTACTTTGTTAAACCTGCTCTAATAGCAACAAAGCCACTATTCTATTTTCCAGATAATCCCAGCCCACTGTAATATCTTTCATCTATTCTATCTGGACCTGCTGCACAATTTCAGTTCATCAAAACATGTGTTCAATGGATAGCCCAATTGTGCTGTGTTCACTACTTTTGAAAACATAATACATATCAGTCCAGATCTCTCTGAGGAGTTATTTAACAAATACATTTTGCTTCTGAGTTACATGTTATCTATATTGCACACATTAGCATAAGGAAATAAATTTGCATCTTGCTATATTAAGGGCATATCACTAGAATATTTACTCAGGGTGCTCTAAATTCAGTCCAAATAATTTTTTTTATACTATCAAAAAAAGAATCATGTTTTTATCTACTGGAGATGGGGTGAGGAAAACACACAAAACAACAGGTGCTAAGGATTTAATTATTTTTTTGCTATACTTACAGAAATTGTTGTGTGCCTGCCACATTAAATTCTAATGAGTTATTGACAATTACTGCCAAGCAATTAACCAGCAATGCTTGTCCTTTAATATGTCAGTTGCTTATCTGTGGCATTTAATTTAAATGGTTATCTCTGTAGACACAAAACAGTCAGTGATGTTGGATACACCAAGCTTTTTATATCAAGAATAGTGGTATAAGGCTGTTTAGGTGGATACATCCCTTAGTCAAGAGCTGGGAACTCAGCAGCCCATATGACCTGGGGAAAAATTTTCAGAAGTTACAGTGGAGTTTATCACATCTAGCTCTGGTATCTACAATATCTGTTCATATGACTGAGTAGATGTTGTGTTTTAACCCCAGCCAGCAACTAAGCAGCACAGTCTCTCACTTATCCCCCCACCAGTAGGATGGGAGGAGAATTGGAAAAAAGAAAACAAAAATCTCATGGGCTGAGATAAGAGGAATTTAGAAACTAAACTCAAGTATAATATTATTATTATTGTTAATAGTAATTAAAAGGAATATTAATGTAACAAAAAGAATATAAGAAAAAGAGAGACAAAATCCAATAGAAGACAAGTGATGCACAATGCAATTTCTCACCACCCACTGACCAATGCCCAGCCAGTCCCTAACCAGCAATCTGCATCTCCCATCCAACTGCTCCCATACTGAGTGTGACATTCTGTGGCAGGGAGTATCCCTCTGGTTAGTTCAGGTCAGCTGTCCTGGCCATGCTCCCTCTCAGCCTCTTGTGTACCTGCTTGGTGGCAGAGCATTGGAAACTGAAAAATCCTTAACTTAGGATAAGCACTGCTTAGCAGCAACAAAAACATCCTTGTATTATCAATGCTTTTCAGCACAAATCCAAAACATAGCTCCCTACCAGCTACTATGAAGAAAATTAACTACCCCAGCCAATACCAGCATAGTGGTTCATCTTAAGCTCCTTATGATCAGAGTAGAGAAACAAATTTCATGAGATGGTTATCTCTATGTTAAATATTTACTGGTGAGTAAGGTAAATAAAGGTTGATGGAAGTTACTTGCTCTGGGGAAAGGTATGAGGCCCAGAAGGAGGCTGTTTATGTACAATGCTAACTGATCAATGTTAGATAGTTCTTTCTAAGGTGAATACAGAAAGTGATGTAGTAGAAATGCATAATGAAATTGTCACATAGGAATAGGAAAAGATGAATTTCATACTTTTGAATATAACTGCTTCAATTTTTGTAATTCTTTTGGTAGACTTTGTACCAAATGAATTCCCTAAAGTAACAAGAAGACTCTCCATCAGAATGTTTTGCTTACCATGTGAATTCTAAAACCAGGTTTGATGTTGCAATCATTGCATAATTCTTCAGTATTTTTATATTCTTATAGGGCACTGTACATATTACATATATTCAAATAGGGATGAAGAGTCTATTTAAACTTTGTTTTATTTGCAAGATCCATAGAGTTACCATAGATCCCAGATGATCTCTTTCAGGCCAGCATGGGATTTCTGTGTTTACCAACAGTACTGAATAAAATTTAAGGTTTGGGGCTTTTTTTTTGTAGACATTAATTTTCCTGCAGTTTCAATATCCACTGTTTATAGAACAAAGGTCTTTCAACTTGAAAATGTTGACAGCTGAGCTCAAAGAAATGAAGACATGTCCAGTAACTGCATTTCTCCCTGCAGTGTAATTCAACAGATGTTCTTTTTCCTACATTGAATGATTCTTGAGACTAAACACAAAAGGAACTGCCCTATTTTATTTTATTTTATTCCACAAATAAGCTGACTCCTGGCTTTGTTTCATTTAGCTAATACATCAGAACTAGAAAGTATTTCTAAAATAGGTAAGCATAAGAATTGGAGACCAATATCATTTTGCATTTACAGCTATGAAAATTCACATTATTTAATGCAGGCATGATAATGTGACCCAGTCTATGCAGTCCTGTGTTCAAGAGGGAAAACCACACAATGTACCCTAGAGCTATAATTAATGATGAGCCTTTTAGCAAACTCCTGAGCTGAAATGTCACGAGTTTCAGAAGGAGTGTAACAGTATATACAAATTCCAGCCTCCTTTTAAGCCAAGGTCAGGGTCTCCTTTACAGTTTGGATTTTTTCCCAAAACACCTGCATAGGTCTGTACCACATCGTCTTACGAGGGTGAAGCAACTGAAAGAGAACAGCTGAGTGTCCTTTACCTAACAGAGAATGTCCTTTGATTATTGCATCACAGCAGGTTGTTTTGTTTCTGTGCATGTTGTAAGGGATTAAGCAACAACAGGGAATTTAAAATTACCATAAATTGCCTTAACTCTTGTAGTCCCACTTTCTCTGAGATGTGTTTTTGAGGTGGGAACAAGTCTGAGGTGAAAACAAACAAGAATCATATTTGGACACAGCAATACTAATGCTGCAGTTATTAAACATTTTTTTAACCTTTTATGCTGTAGAACATGACTCCATCTCCAAAGTGGTAATATCAGAAAGGCCCTGACTGTGGGAATTTTTCAAGGTGGGCTCTGTGGATGTTATAGTTCTGGTTGGAGAAATAGCTGCTAGTGAGCACCTAGCAGGAGAGAGGAACGATACATGCCAAGAAGCTGGTGTTTTGAAGTTTCCCAAGGACTGACAGTCCTTGTGGTTAGCAGTTCTGTTTAATCTGCAATAACTGACAAAATCAGCACACCAAGAATCTGCTCAATCTGTACAAGGCCACAAGCAGCCAGTAGTGTCACAGCTGGGTTATGGAACTCAGACTATACCCAAAGGGAAGGCAGCTGTGGACAAAGACTCCAGGGTTGTGTAGGCAAATGCTAAAACAAGGACCTCTGTAGGACACTTTCCAAAAAGATGAACTAGAAGACACTGGCAAGTCAGCACAACCTCCATTTCTGAGGAGTCAGTTGCTGTTGTCAAGTTACACTTGAGATCACTGAGACTGCAGTTGAGCTACCCTCCAGTCAGATGTAAGTAAATGTGTGATTGAGCACCATGAACACGAGTGGATGTGCTGTGTGACTAGTTATCTATGAATAATAACAGCTTAGCGCTATTAGTAGTAATGAAATGAAAAAAAGGTTAGATTCCTGAATGAGGAAAAGGGAATTTGTATCAATCTCCTTCATACTAGAGACAGGAAAGAGATAACACAGCAAGTGGATAAGGTGCTGGGCAGGATAACAGGAAATTGGATCTATGTGCATAGTCTGTCCTAGTCATGTATGCGAGTCATTAATAGAAAGCTTTGTATCAGAATAATCAGTAGCTTAGTACATAAGTCACTTTTTGGGTGATCTGGGTTGAAAACCCTAAAAAAGAAAGCACAGCCAATTTTCTTCTGGTCTGCATTTCTCTTGAACATGAACAAGCTGAGAGCAGCAGGCACAAGAAAGGGTTTATTTTTTTGCTTGGATCCAGAAAAATGTTCAAGACATCATCTGCAGCACCAAAAATGTTCCCCAAATATGAAGTTATACGTATACATGTGTTCTTTGATGACAGTGTTTATTCAAGAACTTTATTCCCTTGATGACTGTGCATCACACACAATCACAGAATCACAAAATGTTAGGGATTGGAAGGGACCTCGAAAGATCATTTCATCCATTTTGTGAATGGAACTGTGGGCTGTAAAATGAATTACAGATTTAGGTTAATAATAAAAACCCAAACTCTCCTTCCCCAAAAGTTCAATGCTCCCAATAATGAAGTGAGAATTGAATGTGAATCTTGACTGTAATATATTACTGGTGAATGCTGCCCTAAGGCCTCGGGAGCTACAAATAGCAGAATACCAGCAATAACATACTTTACCAGTTTGAAAGTTCTTTTGTTGACTCCTGCTGTTATTTTATAGGTATTATTTATCTTAGAAAATAATAGTTGTTAAAAGACTGCATTGTTTTGCTTTCTCTTTTAGTGACAAGCTGATCTGGTAGCAATCGTCTGATGGGAAGTGTGTCCAAGTGTAGCATTAAATGATAAGCCAGAACTTTTGACATTGCTCAATACAAACATAAGATACAATTCATAAGTGGAGAAGCTGCTGTGCACAGTTTGATGCTTACAGGACCCAACAATGACACAAATTCAGTCAGTAATGGAGGTTGGCAGAGTTTGGAAGATGGCAACAGGAATTCAGTGTAATGGAATATGCTGATGGCAGCTTGCTGAAAAATTAAATGCTCTGGTGCCTGCACTGTTATGATCCAAGAGGCACAGTTCAAAGACATAAGCTGATCTCAGTAACACCCTGGTCTGGACTGATATAGTTACTTGGTGGCATCATTGGTGTTTGCCTTGAGGCTGTTTGCTCTTCACTGGAATAACTTCAGCATCTATTAGAATGATCTTGCATTTAACTAGCAGAAAAATGCCTCAGCTGCTAAAAGAATGAAACTTCTGAAAGCATGCTATTATGAGTCAGGATCGTTCCAGCACTAGCTGAGCATTTAGAGTTCTCTGGTGTGTGCATTATTGGCATCATTATCCTGATTATCAGTGTCTACTTGGCTCATTTATCTGTGGATATAAATCTATGTGCTTATGCTGAGTACTCACTGAGCATACAGGAATATTTCAGTACATAAAATTTGGCCAATCATTTCTATAAGGTTAAAAGACCATTTCAAAATTACTAGCTCACTTCACCAAACCATCAGTTTTCAGAAAAGCATGCAAATTCCCTGTAATTTGAAATATCCACTGATCAGAAGTTTCCCAAAATGTGGGCTACATGCTTTATCTGGATTTTTATGCTGTCCCCATGTATTTGAGGACTGGCTATGATTTACAGGCAGGATGACTTACAGAGGGCTCACTACATGGTTTCCATCCCCAGATGCCTGTTCCACAGCAGGAATGGCTCAGTTGCTTATGTTGCAAACTCTGAATCACTGCACGTTACAGTTGCTGTAGTAAGGAAACTCAATGCTGTGTTGGCTTTTGCCAGTTCGTACTGTATGGCAATGGAGGTACTCCTTCACAAGCACCTTAGAAGTTCCCACATTGGAGCAACAATGTGTGAGAAAAGGGTTGGGTGCATAGTTAGGTGGCCCATGATGCTTGGCTGTGATCCATCATTTTGTGTCGGGTGTACGTTGAATAAAATTTCCTACAAGAGCATGATGTTCAAGATCCTAGGTCCAGGATATTGTTTTTTATTCTCTACACTAAAAGAAAAAAACAACCAACAAACAAAAAACCCACTGCCAGCAACACTGACAAGAACAAAACACACCCCACCCCTTTTTAATAGTCATTTATTTGTTAATTTTGTTCACAGGGTGGTAACTAATAATTTTAAATAGATAGCATAGACTATTAAGAGTTCTTGAAAGTTAAAAGATTTTGTGTTCCACTCAAAGTGATTTTGTGTAATCCTAGCAAACAGGGAAATAATAACAAGTTATTAAATATCTTTTGTAGGTAGCATCTTTGAACTTGGTCATGCTTTGTAGATTTGGGTCAAGATGTCAAGAAACTGAATTCCTGTTGTATTTCTTAGTCTGTGGCTTTCTTGATTGTAAGTCATCAGATTTTGTGGAGCAGAAGTTTATTCTTTCACAGCGGAGCAGAAGTTTATTCTTTCACAGCCTCTCTTCTCCCCAGTGGAGAATGAATAATAACTCAGTCTCAGGTGCAGCACTGAGGGGATTTAGACAGAGGAAAGTTAAAGAATTAAGTTCTTAATGGGTAAGAATATACAGATTATACTGTTGTCATGATCTGAAGGGTTACCCAGCCTATAAGTATTTAGAGATTGTGACTGTAGGTTGGTGGGATTCCATAATACACAAGGATTAGGCGACATTTATCCTCTAAATTTCTCTATTTTATCACAGATTACCACAAATACCACAAAAAATCACCACTAGGAAGTATAGCTATGATTAATAAACTGGATCTCTCTCTCTCTCTCAAGCTATCAGCAATCAAAAGTGCAGGCAATTTTCTCTCGATGGACAGAAGAGGATGAAATTCTAGCCTCTGGTCCTGAGAGCCAAAGAGAAGATAAACACTTTTTCTGCAGAAGAGCTTCATCCATGTCCTGGGAGCAGTTGCTCCCCAAGTTGCCTCCTAACCATGCCCAGGAATGGTTTGAGAGAATGAAAGAATCTGGTCTGGATGCCTGAGGGATCTAAAGAGCAAGGCAAACCACAGGGCACACCTCATGGAGTTGCATCTGCTTTGTCTGGCACATCTGCATTGTGCTTTGATTTGGGCACAAAGTATTCACACTGCCCATTTTTTCCCCGATCTGGTGAATAGCTCAGCTGCTCATTTCTACAGGTAATATAAAGTTGACATATTAATACAGCCTCTAATCAAGTGATTGAGAAGAACTAAGTGTATGGAGGTTGGCTATCCCCAGTACAGGTCACAACTACATGCATTGCTTTACAAAGTCTGATGCTTTGCAATTAAAAAATACAGAGAAGGAAGGGAAGGACAGAAATATCTGTCTATTTGCAGTGATTCAACAGTGATGCAGAAAATCTTCTGTAACAATAGTTCATAGAATATGTTTCAAAGAAAATAATTCACTCCTGTGTGTTGCAAATATATTTGCTAGATTACTTGTACTCGGAATGTTACCTTCTTTTTAGGACCCTCTTTGCTGTATTTTTTCCAGAGAATTTTGCCTCTGCTCTAACTTCTTTTTTTTTTTTTCCTCTTTTTTTTTCCCATTTTTCCCCATGTTCCAGAATAATGTTGTGTGTCTTTGTCCTCTCTCAGTTTCCATTTTCAGAGCCTTGCCTACATGGGTCACAAACTCAGACACATAATCCTCTGCTATCTGAGCAAGGTCAAAATTAAGCAACATAAATTTCCTGTGATTAGAATTAGTTTCCTTTGCTTCACACCAGACCTCTTGAGGGCAATCAAAACTGTTAAAATGAATTGATGCAAAATTAATACTATGAAGAAGGAATTATTACTTTTTTTTTTTTAATCACTAAAGTCTTTATCTGAAACTCCCCACTGCCTTCTATCAACCTGTGCCTCCTTCTCCTGAATATAGAGCATCTGTAAAGAATTAACTATGAACTGCATTTCTTTAATTCACTAATACCCAGGGAGTCAGTTTAGTTCTATTCATGTCAAATAGTTATTTCCCCTACCCAAGGAAATCAGTGAGGCTGATTCCACTCTTGGAGTGAAAATTGTGTGTAAGGGTATCAGAATGTGATCCCCCTTGAAGTACCTAATCCCAAATTGCTTCCCTAAATCAAGAATGACAATTTCAAAGCATTCCCCAATGCCTGTCATGTTCCTAGCACCGATCTTCTGATCCCTTTTGATCATATAACGTGTGGCTCTAAACAAGCAGATGACTTGGTGGTAAGAGGGACACTAATGTGCCCTGTTCTGTCATCACTGTGTTTGCTGCCCTCTTTCAGCTTCTGCATTTCCTCTTTTTGTTATCTCCCACTGTGTCATGTTTTGTCTTTAATCATTATTACACTAATCCTGCTATTTACATGTTGGTACAGGCATGTGGAGTCCTGTTTAATCCAGCAAGACCACATATCTCATGTTTGCTATCAGGGATTTTGATTAAAAGCTATATGGGACAGCCACAACGGAGTAATCCTGGCCCCAATGATAGTGAAAAAAAAAAAAGATGGGAATTGAACCATTGAATTCTATGGAGCCTAAGTCTTTTCTTTCCAGGTAAACATGTAAATTAATCTCAGGACTACATACAGACATTCACAAGCACCAATATATGCTGGAAGCCACCCAGCTGGAAAGCAGCTAGGCAGAAAAGGACCTGATGGACACCAAGTTGAACACGAGCCAGCAATGTGCCCTTGCTGCAAAGAAAGTGAATGGAATCCTCTGCTGCATTAGACAAAGTATTGTCAACAGGTTGAGGGAGGTGATCCTTACCCTTTATTCAGCACTGGTGAGGCCACATCTGGAGTGCTGGGTCCAGTGCAGGGCTCCTCAGTAAGAGAGACATGGACATAGTGGAGAAAGTCCAGCAAAAGGCCACGAAGAGGACTAGGGGTCTGGATCACCTCACATATGAGAAAAGGCTGAGAGAGCTGGGACTGCTCAGCCTGGAGAAGAGAAGGCTCAGAGGGATCTTGGACACATTGTGTTGTGTGTAAATGCCTCAAGGTGCACAGCAGGATGGAGCCAGGGTCTTTTCAGTGTTGCACAGTGACAGGACCAGAGGCAATGGACTGAAACCAAAATACAAGAGGTTCCCTCTGAACATCAGGAAATAGAGGGTGACTGAGCAGTGGCACAGGTTGCTCAGAGAGACTAAGGAGTGTCTCTTGTTTGAGATATTTTAAAGTCATCTAGACATGGTCCTGGGCAACTGGCTTTAGGTGGCCCTGCTTGAGCAGGGTGGCCGGACAAGATCACCTAGAGAGATTCTTTCCAACCTCAACCGTTCTGTGGTTCTGTGAAATCTTTGCAGATCCTTGTTATCTAGGATAGATTTGGTGGTTGGAACTTGTTGAAAAATACATTCAGAATCAGTAAGTGGCACACTACAGTGGAACGGGGCTGGCAGCACCAGTTTCTGAACAACTGGAGATATAAGAAAGCTTGTGAGATACATATAACAAAAATTCCAGGAAAGACAAAGCTTTAAATCTTGAATTCTTTGTTTCATTCCTGCTTAAAGGAATTGTTCAACATTTTAATGTAAAAGGCTTTTCTGCACCATCATTTGTGTGGTTAGCTGGTATTTCCAAGTTGTCTTCCACCTTGAATTCTACTGAGTGAAATTTGTTTTCGTGTTCCCTTATATACTTAATCAACAAAGGAAGGAAGGAAGGAAAGAAAGAAGGAAGCAAAATGCACAAATCCATGTTCATTTCATTGTGGGAAGGAAAAAAAACCCCTAAAAGTAAAAAAAATACGAAAATCTCAATGAAATGGAAATTCCTTTCTCAAAAATCCCCCACATCTAACATCTGTAAACTCATAGTGAGTTTTGCTTTACTCTTTCCTCTTAAACACACATTTGCAAATCCTTCAGGCTGGAAGCTGGGGAACTCATTTGTGGTCTAAAACAGGTTCTGGATTAGCCACAGGTTCCTCAGGCAGCAGCTTCCCTTCCTCAGTGCAAACACTGTGACATAAAGGTTTTGACTACTGCTTCCAATTAGTTTGAAGGGAAATGTTTGATGTATTTCACAAAACATGGAAGTATTTTTAGATCAGAGACCACCATCGTGGCAGCTGCCAGCACTTTTTGACAAAAAAAAATAGATAAAATTTTGACATTCTGACATCTACACAGGCAGAGAGGCAGCTACAGTATCCAAACACAGTTTTGAACTGATGTGACACTTGGGGATAAGGGCATCAACAAAGATTTGTGAGTTGATTCATATTCACTGAAATTATGACTGTGCCAAAGATCTGCTAACACAAAGAGATCTTTTTTCCCTCACTTTCAAACCACTGTTTTCAGTTCAGGTTTTTCTTGGATAAAAACAAAAGGTTAGTGCATTATCCTATACTTCTTTAAGCAGCAGGATCAGAATGTTCAGTAGATATCTTTAATGTTAAAGTAACATATATGCTGCCAGACAGCCTGCAACTGGCAAGGCTGATGCAGCTCCATACCCCCCAGTCCAACCAGTAGTGAGGTTGAGCATATATTCCCAATAAGCATATTTACACAGAGCACACCTTTATTACTCATGTATACATATATACAGAGCACCCACATGAACCCACACAGCATCAAAGGCCTCTTCTGCTCTCCTCTCTGGCTGAGTAGGCTGGAGGTTCACTAGTGAGGATTTAGGGATCTACATCCATACAAGGTGGATCTCTCCAGCAGCTGGGATCAGATACTCAGTGTACCCAGCAGCTGCCCCTGGATCCCAGTCTCTCCATTTGCTGGCACCTGGACATACAAGTCCCTGAAGCCACAGCCCCACTCCAGTTGCTGGTGCAGACCATCACACACACATGTACAGAGATGTCTGTGACTCCCCTGGTCCCCTGTAGCCACCCCTACTGTGCTCTCACCCTTAAAGTCAGCCCTGGCACCCAGAGCACATCACCTACTCATTGGCTATTACAGCTTGATCTTTGCTGGTGCTTCACAGATTTTAGCAGGTTAACTTACAGTTGCATTTCATAACTTGCTAAATGTTAGATATTAGGTCCCAGACCCATCCCAGGAACCACCAGGAAGGAGTGCCAGACAGGGAATCCCTTCCTGAGTCCCTAAATTGTGTTCCCACCTGTCATTATGCCCCTGTGCTCCCCTGAGCTGGTGCAGATGTGCCTTCGATGGGTTGGTGGCTTCTGGGATGGGTTTGGGAGAAGCCAGGGCAGGGTATTATTTGGGTCTCCCTCCTGCTTTTGCCCCTCTGTGTTCCTTTTTGAGTGTGCATATGGGCTTTCATCACATAACCTAACAAGGTAGAGCAAGTTGTGAAATGCAATGATAAATTAACATGTATTAAAATCTATTAATATGGGCTAATTCCTACTAATTTAAATTTCCAAGAAGGTTCATATTTTGCCACTCACAGAAATATTATTGTATTAGGCATTGGCAGAGGGAGGAAAACAGGCTCCTGAAGGAAGACATAATTATTCTTCCTTGGGGACGGGCAGGTGTTATTTTAATTGTTGTTTCTGTTTCTCACTATTTTGATCTACTTTAATGGCAATAAATTAATTTTCCCCAGGTCAGATCTGTTTTGCCTGTGATGGCAATTGGTAAGTGATCTCCTTGTCATTACTTTGAGCCACAAACATTTTCATTGTATTTTTTCCCCTCATACTGTTGCAGAGCACATGGTGAGTGAGTGACTGGGGGAGACCTGCGAGGTGACTAAAGTCAACCCAGCACAGTCATCTTCTCTAGTGAGGCTTGGGGAAGGGAGTTCATCTGACAGTAATATAATAGCATTAGCACTGGCAATCATTTCTAGTGAGCATAATTATATTGGCCTATAAAGGTAACCTGCAAATCATCCTTAGATCACAGGGAAAGAAAAAGAAAAGGATAAAGGATATTAATTAATTATGATTTAGACCCTTTATTTCTAGAAGTATATTTCTGTTAAAAATATCATTAAGCAAATAGACTCCAATAGACTTTTCCCCTCAATCATGTTCTAACTTCCTTTTGTCTTTTTGCCAAAAGGACATCAGTCTGATTCTCCTGTTTCTCAATAAGGAATACAAACAAGGAAACAAACACCAAAAATCCATGTCTGGAGATAAAGTCTCTTAATTTCCTTCAGAAGTCTTTTCAGAAATGCTTCATTGTATGAAATCATTTGCAAAATAGTGAGAGGTCATGTAATTAGAAGGTGTGTAATGAGTTTTACACAAACAAGGCATCTTCAGGTTAGCATGAAATGTTCAAGTATTTTTGTCTACACTCTTTCCCCCTTTTTTGAAACCTCTCCCCCTCCTTCCCTCTGAACATGTTATTGTATCAACTGAAGACAAGTGGGTTTTATTCAGATGGGATGTATTTAAAATCTGATAAAAATAATCCTTCTTGTCCATGTGTGATCATTTCAGAAATTTTGATATGAAGAATATGTATAGATCTGCAGTCTCTGTTTTTTATATTCTGGATCTTATCCTGGCTGAAGTGATCTTGCTATCTATACCATATCTGTAAGACTGTCATACAGACATATAATTTTTATAGTGGGCGTGGGGAGTGTGCAGCAAGAGAGGTTTATAACAGGCAGTGACATCCTAATATTAAAGAAGTCATAGAATGTTTTCTTCTATAGCTGTAATTTAACTTTTTTTTTTTATATAGGCCATTTTTTTCCCTGCTATTTGTAGCATGTTTTTCCTTTGCAAACAGACTTAGACAGGCTTTACTTAAGGAAATTTGACAGCCTAAGATATGCCAGAGGCAGGCATCACTATTAGAAAAAGCATCATTTTGGAAATTTGAATATATTAGACAAGCCAAACTAGGCAAAAAAGCAAATATACAAAGCTGGAGTGGGGAGAGAGGGCTGGGATGAGGTCTAGGAGATGGCCTTAGAAACATTAAGGGAAGGGAAGAGCAGGACACTCTCACAGCTATTTGCTAGCTCGTCTTCTCTCCCATTAATCATTAACACCCTGGCATGAGTCTGCCAATCAGAATGCTGTTGTCTTGTCTCCAAATCCTGCCCAGTTTCCTGTCTTTCTGTTTCTTCTCATTCCTTTTTCAGCTCACACTTTCCATCCAGCATGTTTTGTGAGTCACAGATCTGTGTGCAACAGCAGCTGGATGTGAAGAGTGAGAGCTGTAAAAATTATGTGTTTATCTCAAGAAATTAGTTTGACTCAAGAAATTAAGAGCACACAAGATGACTGTAAACAAAATGTAGGACTTGGCAGATGTTGTAGGTGACCTCATTCATCTTGCTGCCTTGTGGGACAGGGAGAGTGGCTCAGAAAGAGCAAGAACCAGTGATGGGCCAGTTCTCCTTAAGGAAGAGAACCCCTTCAGTTGTGTGTTTGTATCCCCACTTCTTGTGTCACCATCTTTCAGCACATCCCATACTCCCAGCCCCAGTTTCAGATGTTTCCCTTTTCCACAGCTGGCGCTTAAGAAAAAGTCAACTATAAGTAACTACATAACTTTATTGAAGCTCTGTTTTTGTTTGGGGTTTTTTCATCATTTCACTCCCTCAAAGCCAGTTGGCTATGTATATGCAAACAAATTAAAGTAAAAGTATTCTTATGCAATAAATATTCTCCAAGCCAGCTGGATGATTTGTCTTGACTAAGTATGCTCTGCATTCTTGATGGAATATATATAAAAAGAAGGCAATAAAAATAAAATAAATGCCATGCAGTACTTAGCCTTGTATTACTTTTTAATTATGTAAGGCTACAGTGTGATTAACTATGAGAAGCACAATAGTTTTGGGGTTTTTTTAATAGATGTAATTTTGATCTCCACCAAACACAGCTCCTCATTATGCAAATGAGCACTGTGGGCCTTTGTTGTTGTTTTGTTTTTGTTTAGATTCCAGCTAAATTAAAGAATATTTTGGCAGGAACTTCATGTCTTCTAGAAGTCATATGGTCTTCATTAATCATTTGTAATGGCCAGACAGCACGTGGGATGAAGTTGTTCAATACCAACCACTGCCCATTACTTAAGAACACTGACATACTGCCTTATCTGTCCCATCAGAGACCCCAGGATGAGAAAGAGAAAGTTCATTCTAATATATGTTACAAGAACCAGTGGAAATCACTGGAAAATAGAGCAGGACCATAGAAATAAAATGGTAACAGAGAAGCTTGCATTTCCTCTTAATTACAAGCAATGGGGACTGATGAAGTTATATCAGTAAAACATTTGGTTTTGAATGAATTACCATTTTGTCTCTAGTGGCAGTGTGAAGGATTCCCCTCCTGTGCCAACCAGGTACTGGAGTCAGGTTTGCCACTTGGTTTCACTGCTGGAAGGATGCTTAGCCTGAAAACTTGAGGTCCTTCTAATCTCCACAAGGTTCTGTTCTCCATACACAGCCCCACAGCCTTCAGTCTCACAACTGCCTGCCTGACACAGTTGCCTCCGTGTCACACAGATCCACAAATCTCAGGTTCCCATAAGGCCCTGTCACCCAACAGGAAATTTTTAACCCTCCCAAAGTTTTGGTCAAATACTTTCATGCCTTGCCTCCCTCACCATCTCATAACCCTACTCTTTGCTGGGCGTGTTACATAGTACCAGGTCAAGGGATACAGGATCTCACTATTTCATGGAATCATAGAATTCTAGATTCTTTCTGGTTGGAAGAGACTTTCATAACCATCAAATCCAACTGTTAACCCAGCACTGTTGGGTCACCACTAAACCATGTCCCTAAGTGCCACATCTACAAATCTTTTTAATACCTCCAGGGATGGTGACTCCACAGCTTCTCTGGACAGCCTGTTCCAGTGCTTTGCAGCCCTCTCTGTGAAGGAAATTTTCCTAATATCTAATCCAAACCTCCTCTGGTGCAACTTTCACTCCTAAACTGGTTATGACTTTGTTTCCTTTTTGGGTAGGTCTCAATTCATGATATTTAGGCCCACACGTTTCACCAGGGGAGTGATCAGGCATAGAGAGAAAAGGGATGGGATAAGAAAAAGAGGAACATGTGGTTGGATTGACACTCAGGATACCTATCAGAATAATGTACATATGCCCATTTCAAGGCTGGGTGCTATTAAGTTATCAATAAATACACATTGTGATTGTGAGGTGTTTTTTCAGAAAAGATTGAAAACACTCAGTGATATGAGGTTTGCTTTGGCACATGCCATGGAAAAGCTGACATAGCAGCCACCATGCACCCTGGTAGGCCTAAAGGAAATGGCCAGGTGGGACTTCACTCAGCTTAAGAAGGGATAGGAGAGAGGGAGTAAACAATCATTAGCTCTGATGTAACCAGTTAATAACTTTCATTTGATACTAGAAGCATGAAGGCATCTGGGTAAGAGTTAACTTCACTAAGGGTTTCTTCCTTTGTTCAGCGATGAAGATAATGGACTTTCCAGTCCTGGGTGACCAGGCAATCCATCTGAATGGAGAGTGTTTGTATGTGTGTGTATATATTTATATATGCACACACAGATATGTGTATATATATGTTTTAAACTGTAGTTGGAGAGGCAGGAATAATTTTCCCAGGAAATGTTTGTTGACT
>VYZX01020982.1:27208-37472 GCA_013401335.1 Brachypteracias leptosomus | reverse complement strand
AAAGGAGCAAAATTAAAATAGAGTGGGAACAGAATAGTCACCGTCTGGTTCATCCTAATATGTAGCAATATTAAAATACAATATAGTTGAAACTCATTTGTTCACATCACCTTACCTATGTCATCATCATCTCAACTTCAATAACCACCAGCACATGCTATTTAAATCATAGCAGTAAAATAGTGCTTAAAAAATCATCCCAGGTAGTCTCTCCATCTGAAGCAACCACTGAATCTTAGATAGATAAATGTGCACAAGTGCATTAGATGCTTGGTGCCTGTTTCTATTCATTTTGATCCTTTCCCTGCTCACCGCCCACTCCAAAATATCCTACAATCCCAATTGTTTTAGTTAGATTTATAGTTTTCTCCTGTAAGATGTTTTCTTCCAATGCAGATCTTTTACAAGAAAAATTTTATTGCTTACATTTTCATGATATTGTTTGTGCAGTCATTTGTAGGAATTGATGTAAATTTTTTGTCTTTAGACATTATCTACACTAGACTAGTCTCCTTAACTCATAATTTCACAGTTTTCTCTTGGATATCTGACTAATCACTCAAGAAATCTCCATAAACTAACTAATTTCAAAATCGTTTTGTGATTGGACAGAAAAACACAGGGTTCCAAAGGAAGGATGGAAGGAAGGAAAGGGAGAAGGGGGAGAGAGAGAAAGAGGAGAAAGGGGAAAGGGAGAAGGAGGGGAAGGGAGAAGGGGGGAAGGGAAGAAGGGAGAAAAGGGAAGGGGAATGGGAAGGGGGAAGAAGCATTGTTCAAAACTGTATTAGAAATTTTTCTAATATTTCCGCAGGCAGCTTCAAGTAAAACCCACAGGGTGTTAGAGAAAGGGAAGAAAGAGCTACCTTATATCTGGGGCTTGTTAGTCATCTGTGGGTTTACAAGACAGAAAGCTGTTTCAGTTGTTACTTTATGTGGAAATAGCATCCTTTAAAAGCAGTCATTAACACTGTAAAACTGGACTTTGGATACGTAAATATGTATAAGAAAGATAATATTGTACTTTTTCCCAGATCTGACTGAATATCCCATATGTTGTCAAGTACACAAAAAGTTTGCTACATTCCATATTTTATCATTTCTATCTGTATTTATTCTTTTCATCAGCTAGAGTTGCTGGCAGAAATGGAACAATCCAACATAAAGATTAACTGTGCAACATACTCAGACTGAACAGCACAGAAAATCCTAAGAAAAAGCTCTCCAAATAAATGTGACAGAGGAGTTTAAGGCTGTTGTCTTCTATCGAGCAACTGTGGGATGGTAGATTGTCCTCCTGAGGAAATGTTCACCATAGAAACAGAAAGGGGAAGGGTCTTCTGAGGTTCTCCCTCGTGGCCCATCCCACACCTGCAAGAAAGTGGTCTGCTTTACTTCTGCTGGAACTTTACTGAAGTGAGTTCAAAAGGCACTGGTCCAGCTGCAGCCCATGAACAACATCAGAGAGGAGAAGCAGGCAACTGTCTCCTCAGTAAGGTGAATGCCTCATGATACACATCCCTCCCTAGCAGAGCTCCCAGTGCTTTATTAGTCCTTGGCCAAAACAAGGCTTCAGAGTTAATGTTTCAGCAAGATAAATAGAGGAAGTTGATCCCTCTTTTGGCCCTGTATCCCATTGTTTCAGTCTCTAACAGGGACAGTAGAGCATTAATTTGCAGTCTGAAGGCCAGAGTCACAAGGATAAAAGCCAGAAAAATTCTAGGATTTTCTTTTCCTCCAAAATTTCCCTCTTCAAGAAGGCTTTACTTCCTTAGGTCATATGCAAAAATATGAGATTCTCTGTATCTATTGGATCCAGTCATGCAGTTTCAGTGCAATAAAATAAAAACTGACTTCTGTAAGTAAAAACATGATATGGGACTTCCATGGCTTCAGTCACTTTTAATACTCATAAAGTATCATAATATAAAATAAGAGTAATAAAATCATGTATCCAAAGGGAACTACCTTCCAAGATGTTGTTTGCACTTATAGCATGACACTCAGAAGTTAAACTGATGAGAAAATCAAATATCTTTTTTACAGTTTTCAAACAGTATTTAACAGCAAAATACTTTGTTTCAATTTAGACTTCTGTGTATCAGAATATTTTAGTACCATATAAACACTTGTGTAAGTAAGTAAAGCATATAAATGAAAGACCATATATCAAAAAGAAACTTAACAATATAATTTTAGTATGGATGAGATAAGGAGAATGATGAAACAATTTAAAATTTATTATCTTGTGTAATTTTTCTCTTTTAAATAAACCGTGCTGTTTGAAAAAGATTTAAAATATTTTCTACAAAAAATATTTACAATTTCATCCTTCAAATTCAATTGTAGCAAAATAATTCAGTTAAGTATTCTCAGTGGGTGATCGAGTGTGTCAGAAACACATTTGATGTGCTAATGTAATGGTTTTTTGAAAAGTCTGCCCTATGTCTATTCACTTATACCCAGTGGCATGAATCTGTCAAGTAAGGAAAACCTCTTTGCGTATATTCATTTTCTTTCTTTGAACTATACATGAGGATCTGAACTACAAGGAACTCAAAGAGAAAGTTTGCCTAATAGAAACATTTTATAATTGAAACAAAACTAAAGAAACAAAATTGCATAAACAAACCTTTTAGCTAAATGTCTTTTTAGTATGTAGGTAGGCACAGAGCCAATTTTTTTCTCTGCAAAATTTTGTGTCCTAAGTTATTCAGGTACAGTTGCATGTTTTACAGTGATGAATGTTGTTAGGACATTTTTACAGTGTTTGCAAGGAGACACAAGTGCCAACAGAAGCAGGTCAGTATGCCTACTTAAAATTTATTGGCACATTTGAGCCTGGCATGCTCTTGCATTTTGCATTCAGGAGGGTTGGCTGATGAGAAGGATGTAGTAATTCACAACAGCTCCTGCTCAGGGTTTGGCCAAATGCACAGCACATGTCAGGGTATGATGTGTGCAGGGACCAGCACCACTGGATCACAGCAAGAACTAAGCAGGGCACAGTGAATAGGTGGAGATACAGGCCCTCCTGTAGCCATTATCATTTGCAGCCTCCTGTCTCCCACAGCAGTTCTCTTTTGCATCTTTGCATACTTGCTGACAGTTTCTTCAGAGTTCACTAACTTATGGAAATGGTTTACACCAAACTGCCAAACTGGAAGTTACAAATACATCAGAGTATCCAAGAAAGCTTTTGAAGTGAATCCAATAGCAGCCTGATCAATGATGCTTTCATGCTCCCTAGATACCTGTACTGTGATGGAGGAGAAAGGATGAGCACTCTCTCCACCTGCTAGGTAACTGTTTTGCTCATAGCTCCATAGGTTAATGAATTCATGAAGTAACAAATTAAAGAATTCATGTTAGACTTGTCTGCACAAAGGAAATTGATCCCCTGTTTGATTTGCCTCTTTTTAACCTCATGAGCTCATGAATTAAAGATTAATTTACAAACTAGATTGTTGTGTAAATTTGAAACATTTCAAAGCTTTCCATAACAAGAAGATAGCTAGAATAAAGTGACTTACCCAAAACCCTCTATAATGCTCTGAAACACTTGTGAGAGGAGCTCCATACACTTGTGTGCTATTGACAGCTGTGGTAAACGAGCACCTTACAAATCTCAGTAGCTCAAGTATCGTCTCCCACTGCCAGCATATTATGGAAACCATAAAGAGTAATTTATTTTCTCTATTATGTATGTTGCGTACAAATGTATGCTAAGACATCACCTCTGTTTCAGGAAGTTCCTTGTGGAATTTGGCTTACGTTGAAGAAATGTTACTGTGGACTTGCATTGTTTTCACCATCTTCCCTAGACCTTGGCTCCTGCACAATACAAAATACTTTGCTAATGGACCTTGTGTTTCAACCTGTAACACCAACCCTGTTTGTATTCCTCTATAAACAGACGAATGACTTAATTGTCATCATAAAAATTTGAAATGGAAGCCTAAATGTTTCCTTTGCATTTCATCATATTATTTTAAGACATAATGACTGGATGTAGACACCTGCTTTAGGAGTTTTTCCTCCATTTCATTTTATAACAACCTTATATGCCTCTTAACAGTGAAAATATAGAACACAATATGTCATCAGAAATGCAAACATTACGATTCTATGCATTTTACTAGAAAATTCACAGCTTAGATACAAGACACTGATAAGATCACTTACAGACCATTCTTCATGACCCAATCTTTTAATTGGATAAAGCTGTTTGAAACGGAATAGAGTCTAGTGGAAGCCTGGCAAAGCTTTTCCAAAACAAAGGAGTAAAAGTTAGATATTTAAATGAATAAAGAAGGCATAACTTTACAAATTTTTATTGAGTGCCTTCTAAATTGTGAGACTGAATATCCTCTGTGGTTATTTCTTTCATGCAAATATATATACAAGACATACCTAAGAAAAAGTTAGAAAAATAAAATCCATCTTTTTTTGAGTACTAATGAACTGTTGGGTCACATCACAGGAGAGACTGTATTGCTCAAAGAAGATAAATTGTGAGAAAATGGATATTTTTTTGCTTCCCATTCCCATTGTAACATTTACTCCACCCTTATTACTGTGAATTAGAATTTTTGAGTGAAATCCAATCAGTATAGAAGGCTTTCAAATGGCTTTCAAGCTTTTAATGAACTGATTAGAATGAGTTTAACAAATCCTTCATGTGCCTCTGATTACAATGAAACCATCGCAGCACATCCCTGGGGTATGACAGAGTCCTTGAGCAATAAAAATTAAACTGCTTGAATACACTGCAGATACAATAAGCTATTTCAACCACAACTACATTTGTGCAGGTTCTTGGAGTCAGCCAGATTAGCTAGCTGATATCTATCTAAAATTATTGTAATTTACCAATCTTACATTTCAAATAGACATTAAATGTGTAGGGAGCTGAGTAGAGTTAATTCATACCTTGATGCTCCCTATTTCAGATCAGACACCATATAAATTTTCCATCCTTCCTGTAAGTGCTTATAGGAAGTGCTTCTCTGTATTTGGCCAGGAAGTTTACAGCTGATATGTGTACAAGAGAAACAAGCAAAGACTTCTGTGTGTGGAGAACAAAAGAAAGAGAAGTTATATCTCAGCTGGTAGAGTATGAGACTTTCAGTTCCAGGGTCATGGCTTTGAGCCCCATGTTGGGTGCCAGGAAGGGTGGTTGGACTTGATGACATTCAGAGGTCCCTTCCGACTCAATACGTTTTATGATTCTAAGTGTTTTCCTTTTGTATTTAGCAGTCTTCAATGCAAACAAGCAGCAAAACGTGTTACAGCCTTTACGTGTGTGAGCTAAAATCATACAACCTGGAATGTCAGCTTTCTTCTTTTCAGAAAAGTAAGAATGAATTTTCAGATTGTGTGTCTTGGAAATAAGTCTCTGTAAGCATGAGAAACTCCTCTTTATTTATTTTCCAGCATTTTCACCATTACTGTGTTTAAAGTATTTTAAAGTATTGCAAATAGGCAACTATAAAAACTAGTGCATCATAGAATCACAGAATACCCTGAATCAGAGGAAATTTGTGGAGCTCACAGAGTCCAGCTCCTGATTCCACATAGGATAATCTAAAAGTTACACCATATATATAAAAGCATTGTTCAAATGCTTCTTAAACACCAAATGACCTGTGGCCATGACCACTTCCCTGGGGAGCTTGTTCCAGTGCTTGACCACCCCCTCACTGAAAAGCCCAAAACGGCACACAGTGTTGGAGGTGAGGCTGAACTAGTGCTGAGTATGGTGGGACAATCACTTCTTTTGATGAGTCGGCTACACTGTACTTCCTGCATCCCAGTATACAGTTGAGCANAAAAATTAAACTGCTTGAATACACTGCAGATACAATAAGCTATTTCAACCACAACTACATTTGTGCAGGTTCTTGGAGTCAGCCAGATTAGCTAGCTGATATCTATCTAAAATTATTGTAATTTACCAATCTTACATTTCAAATAGACATTAAATGTGTAGGGAGCTGAGTAGAGTTAATTCATACCTTGATGCTCCCTATTTCAGATCAGACACCATATAAATTTTCCATCCTTCCTGTAAGTGCTTATAGGAAGTGCTTCTCTGTATTTGGCCAGGAAGTTTACAGCTGATATGTGTACAAGAGAAACAAGCAAAGACTTCTGTGTGTGGAGAACAAAAGAAAGAGAAGTTATATCTCAGCTGGTAGAGTATGAGACTTTCAGTTCCAGGGTCATGGCTTTGAGCCCCATGTTGGGTGCCAGGAAGGGTGGTTGGACTTGATGACATTCAGAGGTCCCTTCCGACTCAATACGTTTTATGATTCTAAGTGTTTTCCTTTTGTATTTAGCAGTCTTCAATGCAAACAAGCAGCAAAACGTGTTACAGCCTTTACGTGTGTGAGCTAAAATCATACAACCTGGAATGTCAGCTTTCTTCTTTTCAGAAAAGTAAGAATGAATTTTCAGATTGTGTGTCTTGGAAATAAGTCTCTGTAAGCATGAGAAACTCCTCTTTATTTATTTTCCAGCATTTTCACCATTACTGTGTTTAAAGTATTTTAAAGTATTGCAAATAGGCAACTATAAAAACTAGTGCATCATAGAATCACAGAATACCCTGAATCAGAGGAAATTTGTGGAGCTCACAGAGTCCAGCTCCTGATTCCACATAGGATAATCTAAAAGTTACACCATATATATAAAAGCATTGTTCAAATGCTTCTTAAACACCAAATGACCTGTGGCCATGACCACTTCCCTGGGGAGCTTGTTCCAGTGCTTGACCACCCCCTCACTGAAAAGCCCAAAACGGCACACAGTGTTGGAGGTGAGGCTGAACTAGTGCTGAGTATGGTGGGACAATCACTTCTTTTGATGAGTCGGCTACACTGTACTTCCTGCATCCCAGTATACAGTTGAGCATTTTGGTACCAGGGTACACTGTCGCCTTGTATTGAGTTTATATTCAACTAAACCCCCCAGATCCTTTTCCGCGGGGCTTTTGTCCCCCAGTCTACACGTACATCCTGGATTACAACAACTCAGGTGCAGAATCCGGCATTTGTTGTTGCTAAATTTTTCACTGTTAGTGATTCCCAGTACTCCAATCTATCATGATGTCTCTGTAGGCCTCTTTACCCTCAAGGGAATCGATGGCATCCATATTTTTGTACTCTCAACAAACTTACTTCATGTGCACTCAGCACCTCTGTCCCAGTAATTGATAAAACCATTGAAAAGAACAGGTCCTAAAACTGGAAAACACCACGGGAAACTGGCCACTGACCACATGTTATCTCAGTTACTACAACTTTTTGCTGTTCATTCATCATATTTGTTTATATGTCCAGCTGTAAGCTGGATATTTTTTCCAGGGGATAATGTGAAAGATGATATCAGAAGTTGAAAGAAATTAAAATCTGAATACTTTTTCACTGCCACACTCAGCAATTGACTCTTTGGTGTCCTGAACAAGCCTTGCTATATTTGCTGTCCTGCATCCTACATTAACAAAGATATGCCTGAATTAAGGTTGTTTGGGTTTTGTTACCCATTAATATAAATATATTAACATGACAACCTCTCTAAACATACTAGTAATCTATTCAACAAACAGAAAGGAATTCCTGTATCACCCCTCACATGTCCATATCTTCTCTGTGTGTCACCCCACAGTTTTAACATTAAGACCAACATTGAAGATAATATACACAGGTACATAAGTTCTTATTACTCTGCATTTCCTAGCCTTTACATGTAATGCATGTCACTGATAAATAAATCCAAATCTATTTCATGTATCTTTTCTGTGAACTATGCTGTAAGTTATTTCTCAGTAATCCTATGACATCAAAAAAACTATTACGTAAACCTTTATTCAGATTGTTTGCTTTTTTTATCACCAATATTTGCATAAAGTGACCTGGAACATCTATTTCTTTGTTTATGAAAATAGTAAGTATTCATCAAGTATTTTCTTGTAATTTTTTTTTATTTAGCCACCTTTTTAATCTAACCAGTTATGCAAACAAAATTAATTTTCAGATTTTAGCTCTGTTCAGACATAACAGTTGCATATCATAGAATCATAAAATCATAGAATGATTTGAGTTGGACCTCAAAGATCATCTAGTTCTAACTCCCCTGTCATGGGCAGGGACACCTCTCAAGTGCTATCCAGCCCAGTCTTGAACACATTCAGTCTGGGGGCTTCTACAATCTCCATGGACAACCTGTTCCAGTGACTCACCACCCTCTGAGTTAAAAACCTCTTCCTGCTTTCTAATCTAAATCTACCATCTTCCGGTTTAAAGCCATTACCCTTCATTTTATCACTGCAAGTCCTTGTAGAAAGTCCCTCCCCAGCTTTATTGTAGGCTCCCTTCAGATACTGGAAGGCTGTAATAAGGTCTCCCCTCTCCCCAGAGCCCTGTCTTCTTCAGGCTTAACAACCACAACTATCCCAGCCTGTACTCACAGAAGTGTTCCAGTCCTCAGATTGTCTTCATGGCCCTCCTCTGTACCAGCTCCAATAGGCGTATGTCCTTCCTGTACTGGGGCCTCCAGAGCTGGGTGCAACACCTCAAGTAGGGTATCAGGAAAGCAGAGTAGAGGGACAGAATCACCTCCCTCAACCTACTGGCCATGCTTCTTTTTAAGCAGCCAAGGACACAGTTGGCTTTCTGGGCTGCACTGGCACATTGCTGGCTCATGTTGAGCTTTCATCAACCAGTACTCCCAAGTGTTTCTCCTCAGGACTGCTCTCAATCTACTCACTGCCCAGCTTGTATTTGTGCTTGGGATTGCCTTGACCCAGATGCACTTGCACCTGGCCTTGTTGAACTTCATGAGGTTGTCATAGGCCCACCTCTCGCCTGTCAAGGTCCCTCTGGATCGTATCCCTTCCCTCCAGTTTGTTTACCGCATCACACAGCTTGGTATCACCTGCAAACTTGCTGAGGGTGCACTCAATGCCACTGTCCGTGTGTGGTGGTTTAAACCCTACTGGGACTGGGCACCACGTAGCCACTGCTCCCCCACCCGCCGATGGGAACAGAAGAGGTAGCAAAATACAAACCCTGCAGGTTGACATAAGGAGAATTTAATACAACAATGCAAAAGCAACAATCACAACAACAGTAACAGCAAAAGGGGTAAAAATGTACAAAACAAGAGATATACAATGTATAGACCTCGTGGATACAGCTACAGACTCAGAGTGAGGCAACCCGGGTGAGACAAAGTTGGGATCACACTGCCTGCATCTCCTGGTGAAAATTAACCCTATCCTGGCCAAACAAGGACACCATATCACTGACAAAGATGTTAAGCAACACTGGTCCCAGTACCAATCCTGAGGGGCACCACTCATCCCTGGTCTCCACTTGGACATGAAGCCATTGACGACAACTCTTTGAATGCAGCCATCCAGCCAATTCCTTATCCACTGAGAGGTCCATCCATCGAATCCACATTTTTCCTATTTAGAGAGCAGGATGTCATTGAGGACAGTGTTGAAGGCTTTGCACATGTCCAGGTAGATGATGTCAGGTGCTCTTCCCTTACCAACTGATGCTGTAGCTGTCTTGTAAAATGCCAGCAAATTTGTCAGGCATGACTTGCCCTTGGTGAAGCCATGTGGATTGCCACCTGTTCCCTCCTCATTTTCCGTGTGCCTTACCAGATATTCAGGACAATCTGCTCCACAGTCTTGTCCAGCACAGATGTGAGAATGACTGGCCTGTAGTTGCCCAGGTCTTTCTTTTTTCCTTCTTTGAAGATGGGAGTTATGTACCCTCTTTAGCAATCTGTGAGAACTTCACCAGATTGCCATGACTTTTCAAATATGATGGAAAGTGGCTTAGCAACTTCATCCAAATTATCAGGACCAATGGACTTGTACATGTTCAGATTCTTTAGATGATCTCGAACCCAGTCTTCACTTATAGTGGGTTGATCTTCCTTCACCCAGTCCCTGCCTTTGCCTTCTGATTACATTACTATTATTATTACTATTATCTGATTACAATATGTTTTCCAATTAAACGGATCCACTAAGTAGTCTTGTGGTCTTAAAAATGAACTCCTAAAAACTAACTTTTAAGTAAGTGTAAATTAATTTCTTATTTCTGCAGTCTAGTCTAATGTGGCACAATAAGCATGGATCCTATGATTCTCATGAAAAAAATGGCTGCTCAAGGCTTGGATGGGCATGTACTCTGCTGGGTAAAACACTGACTAGATGGCTGGGCCCATAGAGTTGTGATGAATGGAG
>VYZX01020982.1:13565-26222 GCA_013401335.1 Brachypteracias leptosomus | reverse complement strand
AGTTTAAGTTTTATTTGTTGGGAGGGATGGTTATGTGAATTTAACCAAAACTGACACACCTTTAAGTCATTTGTGGATTTTCCAGCCCAATGGAAATGCTTAGTCCTTAAATCTAACTTCAGCTAGTTAAAGCGATACACACCAGGAATGAGGGGATTAGTACTTACTATAACAAGAATCGTCTTTGGGTAATATAAAGGTATTGCAATATTAGTTTCTAAATTCTGAGGGATCAGACTATGCTGACACTTATACAAACATAATTTTTATATAGGATTGATCAAAATAGACAATCAGGAACCAGCATATAGTTGCTTGGATCATAAGAATTGAGTGTAGCCTTTAGGAATATATTGCATAGTTGATACTAACACTGTTGTTTCAGGAATGTTTCCTTATGAGCACACCTTAGTCTGACTTCAAATCAAATTCCTCTGCAAATTCTTTCTTGAAACTTCCACTATGTTTACAAATAAACAATAAGAGTCGTATAAACTCCAAGTTATTTTGTTACAAAGTCTATGTTACTTCTGGTTTCCTTTATACTGAATATCATGGTAGATTAAATTATGTTCCGGATTTTAAAGCATGTGGGTTCAATGTAATTGTAGTAATTTATTATGTTGCATGTGAAGTAATACAATACAACCTAGCAAGAATGCAAGGAAACTACTACAGATTGTGTTTGTATTTCTCTTGTGTAGTACTGAGACTAAATATAAGAAATGGGCAAACTTCAGGTACAATTGGTTAATTTTCTGTAATTTGAAAGCCAATGTTTATAACTATTGATCTCTTACTCTTCTGTGTCACTTGATATTATTTATGTCAAATCACCAGAATGTCTGATGTGTCATTTTGTAGTCTGACATAAAGATATAATGAAATAATGAAATGTCAAAGGGAAGTTTGTTTTTCTTGGCAACCTAGAGTCACTTCAAACATAGATAACATCTAAGCATCATCCAAGAATAATGTTGTATGGAAAATGGTACATTCATCTAGCCCTTTAATTTCTTCTAAAGCAGTTTAGAAATGCCCTACCACTCAATCTGAGTAGATTGCAATCGCATTGAATTATTGACACTTCTTTGTTCTCTCTCCTGTTGAAATCCTCCACCTGAAACCCAGGCATGCTGTCACAAATTATACTAAACAAGTTGAATGCCCATTATGTGTTGAAATGTCTAGTAATTCCATTATGTAATCTGTATGTAGTTGTAAATTGACATCAAAAATGTCAAACATAGTTAAGTGTAGCAAATCTTTATTCACAATCACCAACTTTTGCACAACTAATTCAGTGTATGCAAAACAGAGCATTTGAATTTTTTTCAAGCTGAGGGTGGCTTCCTTGTGAACTGAGGAAGACAAAGATAAAACAGTTTTCAATACACAGATGGCTTTATTTTAAAACACACAACTCTTATTTAGCTTCTCAGGAAGAAAATTAGTTTGATAAAAAGATTTTGTAAAAGATATCCCTTTTGAATGGCATATCATGGCAATCTTCAGAGTAATGTTTCTAGGTAAACTAATGTAAAGCCAAAGACTGCTTTTACCAAAATGAGCACATTAGTTTGTTTCATTAAAATGAAAGAAAGGTATGACTTCTTATGCAAACATACAAATGATATCTATTGTTATGCTAAAGTGTATATAATAATTGTGGTAGTGACTATTGCATAAAGGTTACATGCTGGTTTAAATTTTAGTCTTCAATTTAATTAACACTGGCATTTTTAAAAATTCAATCCTTCAATTTAAGCTTGACTCAAGATCTACTAATCTCAGTGAAAGTCTAACTATATACAACAGAACTTTTGGAGAACTTAGTGGTCTTGAGGTCAGATCACTGGAAAAAAAAAATAGTTTTAATTCGATCTTTTATTCCTTATTTATATTCACGGAATTTGCACTCTACTGAAAAACTGTCTTTTGGGGGAACAGTCACTGAATAAATATATTCAATCTCATATGCTTATCTTCACTTCTTATGTTATATGGAAGGATATTGAAGATACAGAAGAAAAGGTCAAATTCCCTTGTCGCATTAGCAACTACTGAATGTACATACTCCTACATAATCTTTATTCAAGCTAATATGTACTTCAGGAGTTAAAAAAAACACCCTAATTATAGTATATAATTGACCTGAAAGAATGGATTAATTAATTTATTCATTATGTAATATATAGAGAAATTTGCCTTGATTTACTCACTTGGAGGATGCTTTATTCTGTGACAGTCAGATGTGCAAAAGTTCCTGGACCACATTATGCTGTTCCAAAAGTAAGCAGAACATTACCTTACATACCTCAGCTAAGCCATCACAGCTTACATTGTCATAGGCCATCAACTGAGAAAAGAAAATTGACCACTTCATTGTCCTTGCATTTGATGGAAGGCAGATGAGTTATCTGAGGCATCTGTTCACCCAAAACTGTATTCAGTGCTTTACATCTCTCCATATCCCTGCACAGGTCTTGAGCAGGCAGACAGTGGAAGCTATGATGTACCACCTTGGAGTTATTCCCCAAGTTGCCACACAACCAGAGCTGTACTGAAAATAACAGCAGTGACTAACTGGAATTTATATTTTCCACTCTTAATAAAAGCACTGAGACCTGGCAGATACTGAGAATGGTTGGTATGGACTGATACCTATGTGTAGCTATTCATTAAAAAGACTTCTTATTTATGAAGGAAAACAGTTAATTGACACATTGCTGGAAAGCTTCCCAGCAGGAAAGGCACCTAGGGATACTGATTGACAACTGGCCGAATATGAGCCAGCAATGTGCCCAGGTGTCCAAGAAGGTCAACAGCTCCCTCGCTTGGATCAGAAATAGTGTGACCAGCAGGACTAATCATCCCCTTGTATTCAACACTGGAGAGGCCACACCTTGAGTACTACGTTCAGTTTTGTGAATACAAGAAAGGCTATAGGTGCTGGACTGTGACCAGAGAATGGCAAAAAAGCTGGAAAAGGGTCTAAAAGCAGTGTAGATGTGGTGCTGAGGGACATGGCTCAGCAGTAGATTTTGTAGAATAGGGTTATGCTTGGACTTGATGATCTTAAGGGTTTTTTCCAATTTAAAATTATAGAATCATAGAATCATTAAACAGTTGCAATGTGTCATAAACTTGAAGGAGTATATTTTAAATCTGTTATTAGCTTGTTGATGTCTTCAAGTCCAGAACAGTTTTGTTTTAATTACATTTCTTTTCAGTCAAATGTTTGAGATTTGTTTCAGAAGTTATTTGCTGGGGGCCTTTGTATTCAACTGTATATCTAGCTGATTATAACAGCTGCTTCTGATCTGAAAAACTAGGAAACTTTTCAAAAAATAAATAAGTCAGAGAAATTTGACTGTGATAATCTCAATATTTGTTCACTGAGAAGATTTAATGTGGGAACAGTGTGTTTGTCATTCAGGAGGGATTGTTTTGGAATACATTAGTATAAACTGATGACCTAAAATGATCCTGAATAAAAGCACCCATTATAAGTATAATTAATTGCTGTTCAAATTCATTTCACTTTGTCAAAATCTTGAAAGTCACCAGACCAAATCAAAGACAATATTACTTCCAGGAGTTAAGTGTACTTGCTGCTCACATCATGAAAACAGTTCAGTGACTGCAGTGAAGGCACTAAGCATTTTATAGGTGTTGTTGCATGAAAAGTTGGCTTCTCATACTTTTTTTCCCTAAAACTTTGCATTTAGAGAAGTATACATTTCCAGATAGAAGAACATATTTATCTTCACTTTTAATTTAGAAAAAAACAGATTTCTTGTATTAGTGACCATTTTAAGTAACTAATACTTCTTGCCATTGTTGTTCTCTGGGTCACTTCTTGATCAAAAATACATTAAAACTTCATAAGGAAGTTATATAAAATCCTGCCTGGAACAAGGAAATGAATTCCTAAATTGATAGCTTTGAAATGACTGAAATATATTTTGTGGGGAAAAGCACAACTCTGTTATGTTTTATCTCACCTGCTTCCAGATATTCCATAACTTCTTTGATTTTCTTTCCACACAAGCTTGTTTCTTCCCGCCTGAGAAGGCTGCGGCTTAAATATTCCACTGATTATAGAGCCTGACTATCTATATCTACTCTGCCTATCTGCAACATGTGTGGGTAATGCACACGCATATCATATCTACATTATAAATTGAAACTTTAGCATCTGTAAATGTTAGTCCTTATCACGTTAGAGTATGACATCTTTATGAAATTCCCTGTGTACATTACTTTGATTCCAGCAGCACTTGTAAAAGCACTTAGCTAACAAGAGCACTTCATATACACTAAGTAATTTCAATAGTTTCAATGTAAAAAGAAACATATTGTGCAATATAATAT
The DNA here is from genome assembly GCA_013401335.1 of Brachypteracias leptosomus. Classification (NCBI taxonomy): domain Eukaryota; kingdom Metazoa; phylum Chordata; class Aves; order Coraciiformes; family Brachypteraciidae; genus Brachypteracias; species Brachypteracias leptosomus. The sequence continues at coordinate 21,845 of VYZX01020982.1, read as the reverse complement.
CTATGGCAAACTCATTTCACATCTTCTGACAACTTATTAGATAAATTTTAAGCCAAGTACTAGCAGCTTATTCTGGTCCAGTTGTGTTCTGAGACATGTTTGCACCTTTTAAGCAGGGATTATAGCATTTACACATTGTCCTTTGTACAGTAGCCTTAACAGATAGGCAGAGTTGCCAAGCAGCAAAACTCTGTTGGGAAATCAGCAAAAATTTCACAATCAGAAAACAGTATCTGTGTTTAGGACACAGGAGAGACTGTTCATATTAATCTTAGGTTCTTCTTTCTTCCTTTCCAGCAATTAAAGCTTTTTGGGAGGGAGGAGAAAAGATGGGGGAGAAGCAAAGTAGCCTTTATTATATACAATAGTTGTTGCAAACACTCATGTAATAATTGTTAATAGACAATAGGAAACCTGCTCCCTTCTTCCACCAGCAAAATCACACAATGATCTCCAAAAGCCTGTTTTCTAGAGAATACAGTTTATAAGATAATATACATTTTATAGAAAGTGAGTGACCGAAAGTTCTCTTCCTCTTTGAAAATCACCTCTTTTTACAAACATTATGTGAACTATTCTCTGCAATTTACTTCAAGCTTCAGCTTTCTCATCAATTGGACATATTTGGTAAAAAGTGTTATTTCCAAAAGCAAGAAAATCCCACCATTTAAAATTCAATATTCAATCTATGTTTCTTTATGGAACTCTATTTCCTGCCTTATTCCAGTAATACTGCCCAATCCTTCTACAGAATATTTCTATTTGTTCTCCTTTTGTTGTATTGTATGTAGCTGATTTTCTTAAAACAAGAAAAAGTGCCAATGTTGCTGCCTCCATCCCCTGCTATTACATGCATTGGCACACCCACCAATTCTTGATTATAACACTAATTTTCTCGATTAAAAGATAAACTATCTCCATGAGCTACTGAGCCAACCTGTAGACTTCCTTACTGTTCTCCCAAGTGTATTCCTCAAGTGCATGCTTCTAAGGAATGGCTTTTTTGCAAGGCCAGAATCTAAAAATTAGGATTTCAGATCATCTCATTTCAAGATTTGTGTTTCTTTAGCCCTCCTTGCATCAAAATTTGTCTATAGACTTTATTTCAATAATTACCAGACTGCTTTTGTTTGGTAGATTTGGAATTTTTTTTGTTTCTTTATATTGTAGGTTGATCATAGGTAGAGTGGAAAATAAAAAGACTGACAACCTTTATTTTGGAAGAAAACTGTGTGTTAGATTTGTCTAAACAAAAACCACATGCAATTTGAATTATTTTAAACTGAGGACTTCTAAGAGCCGACTGATTTGATGCTATGTTTGTTTTAGAAGTGTGATATAAAACCTAAATATGACTTGTATTTTTTACTGATTCCAGATATTTGGTGCATTACCTTCAATTAACCAGCAATCCCCTTTTTAAATTTCATGTGACAACAATTTCTGAAGATAGTTTGAAAATTTCCTCTACTAAACACAAATAAAAGAAAATTTTACCTTTTAGCAAAATGAAAAAAAAACTCAACCTATGTTAATCCAAAGGTTGTTCTGAAAATATTAAAATATTTCACTTTCAAGAATTTGTAATTAAACATTTTTATTATCTAAACTGTTGTCTTTATTTTGTAAACAAAACTAATTTTTAATCAAAGCTCAATTGAATTTAAACTGCAAAGTAGTTTTCTCACTAAAATTATATTATTTAGCAACTAAAAGAAGTCTTTTTTAGTTCTAAGCTAAACCAAGATTTGGTTTATACAGCTCTGTTACCTGAGGGCAAGAAATAACTTTTATGTCTTGCATTGCTCATTTCAGTAGTTGTGTTAGCATTCTGTTCAAAATCAAAAGCCTAATTCAGGATAGAGGGCATACAAAACACTCTGGGTTTCAGTGTGAGAAAGCAGAAGACCATAACTTGTGGGATCCAGTCCAAAACATATATCTTTATTTCTGAATCTCATTTTTTTCACTCTTAACTAAAGAGTCTTTATTGTGCCTTTTTGAACTGCCTAGACTAGCTTTTAGTTGAAAGAAACCAAGATGAAATCTCTGCAGCCAAAGATACTAAAAGATAATAGGACAGGTTGTATTTCAGTGATATGCACATGCGCAACACATCTGTACAACTGTAACCTTTAAGCAAATCTCTTTGCCTGAAATAAAACACTAATAGTTATTCCTCAGAGTAAATGAGGTAGTATTCGCTTACTTACTGAATTCAGTGGCATCTTTTAACCACAGTTGATGGGTAAATAACAAGAAAACTACTTTTGGGTTTTGGTTAGCTGTATGTTTGTAGTTAAGGGTTGAGAGGCTTCACTCTAATTTACACTATCAAGAGCAGTAATACAGTCTGTAGCAGTAAAGCAAGTAAGAAACATATGGCTTTATAGCTCTCTCCCTGTTTCCCTCTCCTTCTTTCTCACCCTAATCAGATAAGGGCCACCTCCATCCGGACTTTGTACTACTGTTCTCAATGGTGACTACCATGAATTATGTGCAATACAGACTAATCTCTTTTCCCTTACACTATTGGTGAACCAGATATGGATAAGAGGATTTCCAGATATCAAAAGTGATCCTAAAGAGTCCATTCTTGATGTTTATTGTGCTATATTTAGTTTAAGAAAGCTGAAAGTTCTCTACTTCATAACTATTTTTCATTAGCAGTTTGACAAAGGATTAAAATAGGATAAGGTCAATGTTTTAGACATAAAGAAAGGATTATCATATTTAGGACACAGTGAAAAGATTAAGACATGAAATCAAATGAGAAAAAAGTTCAGAAGGCAAATCCCTTTTTGCTTCATACTATACTTGTTAGAAGAAAAAGTCAAGCAAGTCTATGCTATTAAGTTATTATTTTCAGTGAATACAGCTTCTTTTAGGTGAATTTATTTTCCTGAAAGTTAGTAACTGCAAAACCTATGACAACAGATCTGCATACTTAAAAGATCAGCTGGAATTAGATAGAAGAAATTATTTTAAACATATGAAGCTACTGACTTTTTAAGATGAGTTCCCTTGTCAAGGAATCCACAATGAGTTTGCTTGTACTTGTTTTTGTAATCTACAATAATTATAACAGACTGATTTCTCATTGTGGCTGTTCAAAATACTACCTGAATTTGCAAAAGTGAAGACTATGATGGGGGAAAAAAAATTGAGCTTTCAATTGAGAAGTTCCCAGACCATTACTCCCTCAGATGTTCGATACCTGGCATGATAACAGTTCAGAATTAGTGTCAAGATAGAGATCATAACTTGATGTATCAACTACCTTGGACTATGTGTACATTTTCGCTTACAAAAGGAAAAGATATTCCTGATTAGAAATTGATAATGCAAAACTAACATTAATACCTGAGAGATTTTCGTTATGACAATGGCTTCTTAATTCTGTTCCCAAAATTCACCTAGAAGTTACACTGAGCTTGAGTCTGCAAAAATAATACTTTGTACATTATATAGTTATGTTTGGTTAAAAGCTCCCTCAACATCTGCATATAATTCTACTTATAATTTTTACTCTTGGGAGTGCCATAGGACAGTCAATCCGTAGGATATCATTGTTCATGTTAAAGAGCCAATGTGTTGTTTTAACTACCTCCTGAATTATAAGACCATTATTCAAGGCTGAAACATTTTATATGTTGAACTGCAAGACATTTATATGCTGTAGGAATTCTCACATTTTAAATCAACTCTAAAGGAATAATGATGGAAAAGCATCTGTTGTTTACTTCTGAGAAGAAATCTAACATTGTGTTTACCCACATAGGATGGATTGAACATAATTTTCTACTGCAGCTCTGTCACTGCGTTACAACAGTGAAAGCATTTATCTTTGGGGATAAAATTCTTCCCAGGAAACTAAGCAAGAGGAAACGTTGGCAGGAGTATCCCTGCTTCGGTCTTGTATAGTTTATGTGCCTTGTAAGGCCCAGCATGATGAAGATGCTGGAATCTCTCTTTACAGAAATAAGTAGAGAGAGATGGGAATGAATCCAATTATGAAAACGGTAACATTATTGTTCAACTTAAACTTCTAAACAAAACTGAAACAACAACAAAAAAAAAACAAAAGTCCCTGTATTTTAATCTTTCTTTTTTTTTCAGAAGGCAGACTATCTTCACCAATGTATTTTATAGACATTGCAAGGCTCTGATGCATTAACTTCAACAAGTGATAGACTACAAGATAAGCCTTTCAGTGCATGCTGAAGCAGTTTTATTAAGTTTTTTCTCTGAGATCAGTGAAAGTTTTATCTTAAATTTTTTTCGGATTATTCATTCACATTCACAGAATCACAAAATGTTAGGGATTGGAAGGGACCTCAAAAGATCATCTAGTCCAATCCCCCTGCTGGAGCAGGATCACCTAGACCAAGTTGCACAGGAACACGTCCAGGCGGGATTGTAAAAGTCTCCAGAGAAGGAGACTCCATAACCTCTCTGGGTTCCAGTGCTTTGCACTGTTCCAGTGCTTTGTCACTCTCACTATGAAGAAGTTTCTTCTCACATTTATGTGGAACCTCCTGTGTTCCAGCTTACACCAGTTGCCCCTTGTCCTATCATTGGATGTCACTGAGAAGAGCCTGGCTCTGTCCTGACACGGTCCCTGAACAGATTTATAACATTAATAAGGTCACCCCTCAGTCTCCTTGTTTCCAAGCTAAAGAGACCCAGCTCCCTCAGCCTTTCCTCAGAAGGGAGATGCTCCACTCCCTTAATCATCTTTGTAGCTCTGCACCGGACTCTCTCAAGCAGTTCTGGGCAGAGAGAGAGTTCTGGGCACAATATTCCAGATGTGGTCTCACCAGGGCAGAGTAGAAGGGGAGGAGAACCTCTCTCGACCTACTAACCACACCCCTTCTAATACACCCCAGGTGCCAATGGTCATCTTGACCACAAGGGCACACTGCTGGCTCATGGTCATCCTGCTGTTCACCAGAACCCCCACGTCCCTTTCTCCCACACTGCTCTCCAACAACTCAGTCTCAAACCTATACTGGTACCTGGGATTGTTCTTGCCCACATGCAAGACTCTACACTTGCCCTTGTTATATTTCATTAAATTCAATTCTCTAAAACTGAGGTACTTATTATTCTGCTTTAAACATTAATCACAAAGGTGACATAAAGCACTTTCCTACTCTCATTGTCCCGGCTTGGCCAAATATGAGGATTGGAGCCTAAATCAGACCTGGGTCTCAGAAGAGTAACACCAGGGTTTTGCTGATGCGGCTGGACCACCTCTGGTTCATAAACAAAGTCATTTAAAGGTAGCTTAGGCAGCTTTACATAATAAAGTAGGATTGACTAGGCTCTGACCCTCCCATCTCATCACCCACTATTGCACATAGAGATAAAGCATTTTCTGTGGCTTTGCTGAGTTTCCAGAAACACACATTGCAGACAGCTGCTTCAAGACAGCTGAAGTACAAGGCAGTATTGCATTTATGCCAGCCAGGAACTTCAGTGTGCCTGGGGAATTGTTTAGCTGCCCCCAGCTGTGCAATTGGATCCAAATGAAGATGAGAGTCTAGCCAACTAAATTGTCATAAAATTGCCATTAAAGAACTACACAATTCTTCATTAAATCCTTGGCTTCCTAGTCATGATTAGAGATCTGTGTGCAAGTAGAATAATTTGAGCATTTACATCTAAGTTACTCCAAGTGTTATTGAACTAATATGATTTAATTGACATGTAGCATGTTACTTATTGGCCCCTAGGACACATATGGAGAAAACATGTTGGATCTCCTGAGGCCAATAAGATGGAGAATGAGAAAACAGAGTAGTTTTGAGTAGCCTTTTAACACCATAATCCAAACCATACTTCTGTATTTTTAAGAAAAAAATCACTTTCCTGATGTGAAACAAAAAATGGAAGTAGAGTGTTTGAATTGTCAAATACCAAAATGTAAAGTAATGCAGACAAATGTGTACTTTAATGAAAAGAATACAGCTCCAGAGAGAAATACTCATAACATGAAACAGTCATCCTGCTCACAAAGAGCCTGCCAATGTACACCTCCACATGCGCACTTTACTTACTAAGAAGAACAGATTGGAAACTGGGGGGAACTGATAGAACTACTGAATGCTTTGTGCTTGTGTTGAGGGATGATGAAAATCCAAGGAAATACTGTGCATACCCTCAAGGAAGCTGTAGTGGCTGCAAAGCAACACTGCTGGCATTCCATCCTTGAAGAAGAGCTTTACATTTTGAAACTCTACAGGTACCAAAGTGCAAAAATTATTATTTAGTTTGTTTTGTAGCAATCATATCTAACCCAAGGCTAGGCAAGATTTGTTTGAGGAGTTTTGGACATGATGTAGAAAGAGAGACAGTTGCATTAAGAATAAAACCAAACCAAGGTATTGAATCTGAAAAATCTTCTGCCAAAGGTCATTGTAATTACCACATAGACCAGTTTCCCAAAACATAATTATATTAATGTACTTCTGAAATACTCCTGTGAGAAGCTGAGATTTTCATCACCCATGTTAACTGAAATATTACCATACGACTTTGTAAGTGTAAGAAACTATGATGGTTCTTTAAACAGGGTCCTAAGTTCATGTTCCTTCTATGATTTCATGTTGTTTGTCAGTGCCATGGACAGTGGAATTGAGTGCATCCTTAGCAAGTGTGCAGACAACACCAATCTGCGTGGTTGACACGTGTTCCAGCTTGAGGGGATACTCTGTGCACAAACACACTCAGGGCATGATAGTGAGAAAACAGTGAGACTTGTTGTTCAGTGATAGTCTTGTGAAAGCAATAATTAGTATGGTGTATTCTCCTTTAAGAAAAGTCTGCTCTATGCCAAGCGGCAGGCAGAGTGTATCCCTTTAAAGGCAGCCTGCTCAGCTGCAGGCTGTGCGTAAGCGGTGAGCTAGCAAGGTGTGCTATGTGTTCCCCATTAGTAGAATCTTACCAACCCCATTCCTGGGGAAAGACTGCTGAAGAAGAGAGTAGATAGGATGATCCAGATCATTGCAGAGAAGAAGGAGATGAGGATCGTACGGAGCAAGCCAAGGTGTCCCTTGTATAATGTGGTGCTCTCTCTGTCAACCCCCCCAGCTGCTCTATCTCATCCCTGAGTCGGACCTTTATAGTCTCAGCAGTTTCTGGAAAAATACTGTCAAAACATCATCTCACCCGTGGCCAGCATGTAAGATGATGTTTGCAGGTGCATGATCTGCTTAACAGCAGCTCCAGACTCCTACCCAGAGTCTATTGTTTTCAAAACAACCTGTCTTCTCACGGCTAAATCTAGTTTGTAACTCTCTCCTAAGGCCACACAAGGCCACATTCTCATAGCAAAGTCCAGCTTGTAATTTTCTATCCCTCACACATTCAACGCCGTGGTCTGTAGTTGGGTCACAATAGAGATCTCACATCTGAGGCCAGCTTGTAATTCTTCCATCATGACCCTACACAGACCATTATTTTCTATCCCTCACACAACACACTGGAGGGAAGGGATGACACCCAGATCAGCCTTTACAGGCTTGGAACATGATCCCATGCCAACCTCATGAAGTTTAACAAAACCAAGTGCATGGTCCTGCACCTCGGTCAAGGCAATCCCAAGCACAAATACAAGCTGGGCAGACTGTGGACTGAGAGCAGTCCTGTGGAGAAAGACTTGGAGGTGCTGGTTGATGAAAAGCTCAACATGAGCCAGCAACGTGTCAGTGCAGTCCAGAAAGCCAACCATATCCTGGGCTTCATCAGAAGAAACGTGGCCAGCAGGTTGAGGGAGGTGATTCTGCCCCTCTACTCCTCTCTTGCAAGACCCCACCTGGAGTACCGTGTCCAGCTCTGGAGCCCCCAACACAAAAATAACAAGGACCTGTTGGAGAAGGTCTGGAGGAGGGCCACAAAGAGAATCAGGGGACTAGAACACCTTTCCTATGAATACAGGCTGAGAGAGTTGGAGTTGTTCAGCCTGTAGAAGAGAAAGCTCTGGGGAGACCTTATTGCAGCCTATCAGTACCTGAAGGAGGCCTACAAGAATCAGAGAATGGTAGAGGTTGAAAGCAACCTCTGAAGATCATCTAGTCCAACTCCCCTGCTAGAGCAGGATCCTAGAGTAGGTCACACAGGAACACATCCAGACAGGTTTTAAATTCCTCCAGAGACAGAGATTACACAACCTCTCTGGGCAGCCTGTTCCAGTGCTCTGTTATCCTCACAGTAAAGAAGTGTTTCCTTACATTTAGGTTGAAGCTCCTATTTACCAGTTTGTGACCATTGCCCCTT
>VYZX01020982.1:0-10419 GCA_013401335.1 Brachypteracias leptosomus | reverse complement strand
CTTTCTTGAACTGGAGTGCCCAGAACTGAACACAATACTCCAGATGAGGCTTCACCAGGGCAGAGAAGACAATAACTTCCCTTGACGTGCTGGCCACATTTTTCTTAATGCATCCCAGCATGCCATTGGCCTTCTTTGCCACGAGGGCGCATTGTTGCCTCATGGTCATCTTCTTGTTCACCACAACTCCCAGGTCCCCTTCCCCAGAGCTGCTCTCCAACAGGTCAGCCCCAAGCCTGTACGTGGGGTTGTTCTTGCCCAGATGCAGTACTCTACAATTTCCCTGATTGAATTTCATTAGGTTTCTCCCTGCCCAGCTCTCCAGACTGTCCAGGTCATGCTGGATGGCAGCACAGCCTTCTGGCATGTCAGCTACTCCTCCCAGTTTTGTATCCTCAGCATATTTGCTGAGGATACACTCTGTTCCTTCATCCAGGTCATTGATGAATACATTGAATAGGGTTGGACCCAGTACTGATCCCTGGGGACCACCACTGGTCACAGGCCTCCAACTAGACTCTGCCCCACTGGTCACTACTCTCTGGGCTCTGTCCTTCAGCCTATTCCCAGTTCACCTCACTGCCCAATCATTTAATCCACACTTCTTAAGTTCAGCTTTGAGGATGCCATGGGAGACTGTCAAAAGCCTTGATGAAGCCATGGTAGACCACATCAACTGCTCTGCCCTAATTTATACATTTAGTTATATTAAGAAGGCCAGGGAGGAACGTTTTACAAAGGCCTGTAGTAACAGGGCAAGGGGCAATGGGTTCAAACCGGGAGAGGGTAGATTTAGATTGGAGATTAAGAGAAAATTCTGCTCTCTGAGGGTGGTGAGACACTGGAACGAGTTGCCCAGGGGGTTTGTGGATGCTCCATCCCTGGAGGTGTTCAAGGGCAGGTTGGATGTGGCCTTGAGTAACCTGATCTGGTGGGAGAGGCACCTCTGCATCAGCATGCATACACACTTTTTCTGAGAAGAAAGATAGAAGAAACTGCATGAATCAACAAAGATTTGCAAAAAAGCTTCCTGTCATTCTAATTCAACAGCAGTAGTACCAAAAAACAGACTAGCCAAGTTACATAAGTCTCACAGACATGCTGGAAGATATGTCAGACTCCTGGCCAGTGCTCCATCTTTGAGAGTCTGATGCTAACAATAATCTGAATACCAGACAAGCTTCTATTTCCATGATGAGTATGGGCTAATATCTGTATTTCAAACAAACGAACAAAAATAAAGTAAAAACTATCTTTTACTTCTTTGAACTTAGAAATCACATATTCAGAATAAGAACAGGACAAATTATATCCTCTAATGCAGCATAGACAATTAATCACAAGATTGTTTAAACACTGCCATGAACTTCCATGCTTAAAATATCACCAATTTCCATCACATATTGGTAGATCATTACACACCAACCCACTTTAAAGATTTTAGTATAAAATAGACTACGTAGCAACAAGCCTAGACTTCCTTTATGTCATTTACAGAATATATAAATAAACAACAGTATCTGTTCTAAAGGTGGTCAAAACAGACATTGATGAAAAATGTTGTAAATTCAAACTAGGGAAATTCTTGAAGATGCGTGGTGCAAGCACTCTAAAGGTAAGGCACAACCTTGAGCTTAAGATAATACACTCTGAGAGATCTGTATTGTGTTTGTGAAAGTTAAGAAGTATGAAGCATTGACAGCTTCCTCAGGTGAGATTAAGCCACAAAAACATTGTGAACATCTGACCTAAACCAGTTTCTAAATGCAATTTCTCTCTTTCTCCCCAACACTTCTCTCTCTTTTAAAAATATCTTTCTTGCTTCCTTTCTTTTTTTCTCATGCTCTCTCTTTCCCTCCTTTCCTTCCTCCCTTTGAATTTTGCTGCCTGGCAGTGAGAGCTCCTTCAGGAACAGAGTGCTATGATCTTATTTCCATTATTCCAGCAAGATGACTCTCTTGTTCTATTTGCAGCATATGATCTCTGTTTTATTGTTATCAAGTAATTATACATACTTAACAGAGAAAAAAGGTGTAGGTAATATTTTGATTCAACTGTATAAATCGCTCTGTAGCCAAGGCATTACTGTGAACCTCAACAGATATTAAATCTGTTCATTGTTCTTTATTTTTATTATAATCTAATTTGCCAAAATATCTTTATACTAGCATTCTGGTGTATTTCCAAATATAACCTCAACATATCAAACATTTGCCATTACTTTAAAAAGCACTGATAGTTTTTCATGCATTTAAACAAACCTCTTTAAGAAAATTTTCACCTTGAAGTTTCTATATGTTGTCAGTGCTCCAAAAAGTATTTATTTTTCTTACAATGATAAATGCAAAATATTTAATGTGATCAAAGATTATATTCTGCATTATTTAACATTTAATAAGTTCTTAAACATGTAAAAAAACCCCAACTTATAGTCCCTGCTCCAAAACAATTATATGTTAACTTCAAGTATAAAACATCAGTTTTATAGAGCTATTTTAAAAGAGAATCAGATTCAATAAAGTATTAACTTGCAAATTAAATTAATAACTCCAGCTGTGATTTTGAAGATTTCTTTCAGTTTCTCACTACTTTGCTGCCTTTCTGAGACCCACAATCAATATTTACTACATTTTTTCTGAAAGTGGTGGCTGAAATTTTTGAAACCATGTAAGTGGGCAGGAGATATCAACTTCATTCTTATATGTGATACACGTCTGGTAAATGGAAAGTCCACAGCTGCTTGTGCCCCCAGTTCTCTAGCTTACCATATTTCTTCCTAGTCAAGGGAACTGTCATCTGAAAATTTAGCACAAAACCAAGAAACATTCTCGATAGTTTCACAAATATAACTAAGATGCCTAAGCTCAAACTGTGCTACTCTATGACCAGCTTGAATCAGAACTATCCTGGAGAAGTACCTCTCTCTCTGCATTGAGTCCATAGGAGCAATACAATGAAGTTTCTCATTACATTAGCATATATTTTGGTGCATTGATCAACATGTACATCACTGGATCCATCTCCAAGATCTCACAAAATTCTTGTATCAACTGAGATCATCCGCTAGAAAAAGGATGTGTTGAGTCTGCACCAATGAAGCTTAATAGTCAATACTCGGAGAATAAATATTAAAATGACCAAAAAAATAAAATAAAATACAATTTTATGTAATTTTCTTTTCCACTCTTTCCCTTCCCTCTCCTTTTCCTCACTTTTCTTTCCTTTCCTTTTCCTTCCTGGCAGTGAGTATAGGAGGATTTTCTCTCTATGTATTTCATCTCACTCTCCCTTTGACAAGATACCACATTTTTCTGGGATTTGGTAACTCAGAGAAACATGGTTCATTCTGCTAAGATTTCTCAATTGAATTCAAAAGAGCTACATAAACCCCAGTGTTTAAGTCCAAACCTTAGTATGTGGTAAGTCCTGAGTAGCTAACAGATAATACTATTGGCTTCATTCATCTGCTAAGTTAAAGGAAGTAAAGAAATGGTAAGCAAACTATGGATGGTGTAATAAATGTCTCCCATGTGATATTCTGGAGTTGCTTCTCTTTTGAACATTTCAATTTTACCTATAATTTTCTCTTTTTTTAGTTTTGTTTGATACTTTTACTTGTTTTCCAGAAAGTTTAATCCCTATAAAACCCCAATTTGTGGAATCACATGGACTGTCACTAAAAGTTTGGGCCAGTCACCAGTAAGTACAAGCTACAAGTCTGTCACGTTAGCTGATCAAATGCTATCAACTGTGCATTGCCATGCTCCTGTCCAGTTGCTTTGTGGCTCTGAAGTTATGTGGGATTTAGGCTTATGAGCCATCCAAGAGATACTCTTATGCCAGGGCTTTACTGCATAAGGAGCACTTACCAGCTGAAAAATCCAAAACTATAACTATGAAGAATTAGCAGAAGTCATGAGAAAAATACAGAGATTTCTAAGGTTAGTACCACAAAATTGCCCTCTATCTCAGATGAATGCCTAGGCCAGTCCATCCAAAAGTGGGCCATGGGCTACCAAAGAGATAATTTCATCTCCATTCCAGTACTGTCCAGTTCTTGACCATTCACACCAGGGTGATGGACCACTCCTGACTTATTATCCTGTGTGTTTTCTGAGATACAGAAGAGCGAGATAGTTTTTGTTGCACTATTTGACAGCAAAAAAGCAAGAATGGAAATGATTAGTTTAAATCCATATCATGAATAGAAATATGCCTCAAAACCTGATATATTTTTATCCTTTTGCTTACAGCTCCTGTTACTGTGTTTTTCCTCTGTCTTCTGTGCTATTCTGACAGCTGCCCTATTCCTCTTTCTCTATCAGATCATCTCATAGTTTTTCATCACGCTTTCTCGTGGTGACACAAATTCTGTCTTCCTATGCTCTACCCAGCAAGCATCTCACTGATCAATAAGGCAGCCAGCCCCCTGCGGAGAGGTCACCAGAGAGATCAACTCTGATCAAATTCCAGTTTAAATTTCCACACTCTCAATATTATACTGCCAGTATCTCATTGCAAACTGGAGGGGAAATTACAGAAAAAGCCTTCCTTGTCTCCTCAACAGAAAATGCCTGCTTCACTCAATCCATGATAGCTCTTGCAGAAATTCAGCATGCTCAAGACAATTGATGTTCTAAAAGAATTTACTAGTCAGTCTCTGGTAAGTTTTTCTGGTGTTGTATGAGCTGCAATTTCAAACAGTCATATTTGGTTAAATCTGGACATTTCCTCTATACTCAATAGCCTGAATATTAGCAAATGTCACCTTTTCTTATAAACTAGCATCTGAAATGGCATAACCACATGGAGTTTGGTTGTTTTCTTATGCCCTTTAAACAAAGGCATATAATCAGCATGAAAATTCTGAATGTCCAAAATGGTTAAAGTTTAGCAGACTTTTAAGCTGAGATCAAAGTTCCCATAAAAGACACCGTTATCAAATTAACATTAGTTATCATTGTCAGTGCCATCTGTTGCTTAAAGCACTTTCAAGACAAAAAATTCGTGCAATGTTGATACAGCATTATGTTCTAGACAAAAATAGGTCATGATAGGAATGGTAAGTAAGGAAAATGTTTGGAGGGTATTTTTTTTCTTATTCTGCAGAAATATCAAACCTTGTCTGTACATTTGTACATCTGCCTCAGAACTAAACCATTAACTTCTCTGCCTGTTATTGTATTTGTACAACCCTAATAGTATGCTCCTGTACTAGAGATGTCACTTAAAGACAGAAGCTCAAGTTTTGTGACCTCTGCAACTTCAGTTTCACATGGACATCAAATTTGCCTACCAACTTCAAACTTCAACCATAGTGTGTCATTTCAGTGCTGTTCAGTGCTGAACTTACATTAGCCAAGCGTATATTTACTTCTTTTTGTCTGCTTCATAACTGAAAAAGACTCAACTACAGGCAAGTAAGTGTGTTGGTTTGTGTCTGGCAGGGTTTTGGTAGCAGGAGAGGGAGCTATTGATGTGGGCTCCTGTAAGAAGTTTTGAGAAGCTCCCCCAGCTCCAAGCTGGACTTTCCTCTGCCCAAGGTCAAGGCAATCAGCTCCTCTTTGATAACATATTTAAGAGAGGAAAAAACTGTTGGGAAGGTTCTTTTGTTTTGAGTGTTCTTTCTTCTGGGAGAGGTGTGAGACGTGAGAGAGACAACCATGGAGACAGCCAGGTCAGTGAAGAAGAAAGGATGGAGGGAGGCATGTAGGAGCAGTCATTCCCCTTTAGCCCATGGTAAGAAGTCAGGCTGAGCCCTTGCAAGCCCTACGTAACAACAGTGTAGCAAAATCCCATCTGCAGTCCATGGAGTACCCCATGCCAGACCAGGGGACTGATCCAGAAGAATTCCATGACTCTGAGAGAAGCCTGAACCGAAGCAACCTATCAGCATTGCTAACACTGTCCCATCAGGACTAGGTTCCATAGAAGGGACCTGTGCTGGTAGGAGTTTGTGGAGGACAGTCGCTCATGACACATTCTGCAGTAGGGGAGGACTGTGAGGCATTTATCTCCAGAGAAGGAAGGAGAAGCAGAAACAACTTGCAATGGACTGGGACTGACCAGAGTTCCCATTCCCTGATCCCTGCGTTACTGGTGGGGAGGACATAGCAGAGCTCAGCCCAGGAAGGAAGGAGGGGAATTTTTAAGATCTGGTTGTATTTAGCACTGTACTGCTCTGACTCAATTAATAAATTGGTGGTGAATTTGTTTAAATTAAATTGATTTTGTTTCCCCAAGTTGAGTCTGTCTTTTGCCTATGACCACAATTGCTGACTGAGTCTTCTCTGCCCTTTGTCTTGACCCTCAAGCCTTCTGTTGCATTTACTTCTCTCCATCCCACCAGAGGGGGCTTGGAGTGAGTGAGAGGCTGTATGGTTACTTTGTTGTCAACTGTGTGGGCTTCAACCACAACAGTAGGCTTAGAAAATTGGAAATTACCAGAGAAAAAACCTTTGATTTATTTATTAATCTTCTTGTAATTTTATAACTTTTCTGGCCATTCCAAATTATTTTTACTGCCATTAGAAACTGGTTGAAAGACTCTAGAAATATATAACATACACAAAACAAAAGCCACCTGAAAATATTCCGTTAATGGAAGGTGATGATTAGCTGTGTAACTGCCTAATGCATGTTAAGACTATCATCGCTAGCATATATAGCCCTATTTCTGCGTTTCCCCAGAAAATCTAAATGACCTTGTAGAGAATAGGCAATTAATAACATTACAGAAATAAAAGTCCCAGTTGCATCTACCTGACATCCTTATTAACCATACGAGTCTAATGAAATTCACAAGATTCTTGTAAATGAACTAGCACAGACTAACCTGGGATCTTGTTTTAATATTGCAAACATAATGATTAGCAGATGCCTGGAAACTCTAGAAAGAAAACTGTGAGAAACTAAAAACTTTCTTTAATTCTGTATGTCTGTTGTGAAAATTAAGGTAACATGCCTTTATCTTTCTGTACCTAATCAAATATAAATGGATGGCAGACAAAAAAAAAATGAAAGCAAAAGATACTATACTGTTAGTGTCTATTTGAGATGTCATTTTCACAGAACAACAGACACTAAGTCACTGGGTTTTCATAAACTGTTGAGTTGTCAAATTAAAAAAATATTAAGGTTTTATATTACTCCCCATTGTTTTCTAAAAATAAACCCATATACAAGGAAGTAGCTAATGTCATATGTCTTAGGAATATTTCATTAGTAAAATACTCTGGTTAATTTCTGAATGATGCCTCTTCAGTCCTTTTTAAAAATATTATTACACCTAGGGATATTTTTTTTTTCCCAGAAAATTAAAGTTCTTCTTTTAATTGGAAACAAACATACTTTGATGTATTTCTTGAGATATAGAATAGATTTGCATAGTATGTTCATTAAAATAACAAAACCAAAAGCCAACAAAAAATTATGAAGAAAGTCCTCTAAACCCCCTCTATTTCATATTTATTGTTATTCATAGGCAAAAATGACTATTTGTTTCTTTGCAGTGAACATCCTACCAGTTAACTCATATTTTACTAAAGTTCTATACAATGATAGATTTTACAACTAGAGAGACTATTATTATATTTTACAAAGTGTGAATTATTCCCACTTATCTTGTACAGAGATGTGTGCTGTCTCAGTCTAATCATCATATTAATACAAAACCTAGACATAACTATCCTTCTACTTAGCCAAGCGTGCTTCTTAGGAAGAAAAAAAAAAAAAGGAACACAGAGTAGAAAAAAGCAGTACTCATTCACATTAGAGGGTGTTGTATGTGTGAGATATCTAACACAGTTCCACTCCCATTACCTCTGATATAGAGGATTCTCAAGCATAGGTAGTCATTCTTGTATTTAGTCTAAATTCTAAATACCCTTCTAACATTCAAAATCCTTACTCTCAAGGCAAACACATTGGCTCCAGTTCTCAGCAGAGACATGGTGGACTCACATGTCTGAAAAAAACAGAGGAAGGTGATTAAATATCTAGCCTGTAGGATACAGTAGCCATTTTTTATTCTCATTAGTATGTTTCCACCATAATTATTGTAACAAAAAAACTAGTTGTCTGGCCAGATGGTGCTTTTAAGTGCCTCTTTTTAACAGTTCTATGAAGTAAAGCAATTATATAGGCAATGACATGCACTCACAGTAGATGAGGCTATGCTTCATCTCTGGATTGCAACAAAGTTTAGGCAACAGATAAATCCCTAACTCCCCAGATTTAGACATTTCAGACAAAGAAATTTCCACAAGAGTTTTAAAGTCCTAACAGAGGGCATCCTATAAGTTTTGGACACAAGTAAGCATCAGGGAGCCACTGGAACACAGCTGGTTGGTTCAGGTACAAAAGAACCCCTTCCATATAGAAGCTCCATTTGAAAATAACTATGCATCTAGGACCACAGTTTAAAATGAGCAAAATTACAGTGTATAAGTCTTGCATGTTAGCCAGTCATAAGCCAAATTCTAGTGCAAAACCCACAAAAAGAGTAAGCAGCTTTGGAAACTGTGCAAGTTATGGGCATAATAAATATATTGTGTACTCCTGAGAATATATATATATATAGATAAAGATAATACCACTGATTAGTAGACTGCAAAGAAGTTCAGTGGGAAAAGCAAGGAATAAAGATATTCCAAATAAATTTCCAGAGTCACAGAATGCTTAAAGAAAGGTATGAGAATTTATTTGCATCCTCCACGAGGTTTCTTTCATAGAAAGTGTTTTCTTCCTTAGGAAAGATAAGCACTGCTACTCCAGAGGCAGAACCAAACCCAGTAAAATAGATATCTCACAGCAGTTAAATTATTGCAAGAATAGCTGAAATGAATTCCATCCTATGTAAGCCAAATTCAGAGCTGATTTAAGTAGGTCCAACCCTGTTTAACAATGTTTGATTTTAGACCTTTTTAATCATCATAGTTACCCTGTGTCACCTAAAATGAAAAGTGTTTTTACTTCTAAGTTCTCCCTATTGAGAAAGAGACTATTAGTGATAATTACTTGAATATTAAGCTTCTGAATCAGGTAATGCAGCACATTCAGTGTGAACTCTGACTCCTCACTTCATACACTCCACTGGGACCTGCACCTTTCATCCAAAGAAATAAAACATACGTTTTATTTTTGTAAACAATTCCCCACACAAACAGAAAACCTTTGAAAAAAGAAAGGTCCTGTTACTGAGTGAAATTTTCTTGGAATAATATATTAAAGGGATTGTAAGCTATATATATATAAAGGGCGAGAGAAAGAAAAGAAACTGGGCATAAAGAGAAATTGTTAGCTATTGAAAAGGCAAGAAAAAAAAAGGTCTCTGGAGGAAAGATTTTAAAAGCTACACATTTTTTTCACCTACTAATGAAGGCAGCATGTAGTTAAATTGTAAATATTTTTATCCAAAAAGCTGATGTGTTTTGCTACTATAATACAATGCCTGCATATATAACACATATTTGTATAAATAAGCCACGGCACAGAACCTAAAGGGCTCAATTCTTTGCTCCTCAAGGATGATGTCTATGGTAACTCCCTGACTATAACAATGCAAGTTCAGGCTTCCAGTGAGCTGGCCTTATAAACTCATTTATGCTGGTTGTGATAAACTAGTGGAAATACTGGGAGGCTGCCATACAACACACTGAAGAAACTGGACACCTAACTTCTCAGAAATTCTCCAACATTTTACCTTTCAGGCAATCTATGTATCTACTTTTGTAATCTCTTCTGTTTGCTGGATGCAGTACTTCAGGTGGGGTCTCATGAGAGCGGAGGGGTGGAATCACCTCCCTCAACCTGCTGGGCATGCTTCTTTTGATGCAGCCTAGGATACAGTTGGCTTTCTGGGCTGCATTGGCACATTGCTGGCTCATATTGAGCCTTTCATCAACCAGCACCTCCAAGTCTTTCTCTTCAGGACTGCTCTAAGACCACACTCTGCCCAGCCTGTATTTGTGCTTGGGATTGCCTTGACTGAGGTGCAAAACCCTGCTTTGCTATGTTGAACTTCATGAGGTTTGCATTGGCCAGTGTCCCAAGCCTGTCAAGGCCCCTCTGGATGGCATCCCTTCCCTCCAGCATATAGATTGCGCCACACAGCTTGGTGTCATCCACAAACTTCATAGAACCATAAAATTGTTTAGACTGGAAAAGACCTTTAAGATCACTGTGTCCAATCAGTAACCTAACTCTACGAAGTCATGTTTCTAAGCTCCATATTTACACAGCTTTTAAGCACATCCTGAGATGGTGATTCAACCACTCTCCTGGGCAACCTGTGCCAGTGCCTGGCAACCCTTTCAGTGAAAAAACTTGTCCTGATGACCAATGTAAATCTTCCTTGGCACAACTTGCTGCCATTTCCTCTTAGAATCATAGAATCTGATAATATATTAAAGAAAGGCT
>VYZX01020981.1:13982-31000 GCA_013401335.1 Brachypteracias leptosomus | reverse complement strand
AACCTTAAACCACAACACACAATCAGAGTGTTTATGTGCACATTCAGAATAGGAAGAAACCGTCCAGCCACCACAGTGGGCTCAGACAGGGTGATGGATTTTCCTGAAGGGAAGACAGCAGGTCAGAGCAGCAGGAAATGTTACAGCACCTGTGGCTACTCCTCCACACTCTTTCTTCCAAGCTCAAGATATAGCCAGCTGAGCCTGATGTGCTATTGAGAGGGAGCTCTGCCAACCTGCCTTCTGCTGCTGCTGGGCTTGGTTTCAACAGCCTGGGGACTGAAGGGGTGCATGGCTGTCCCTGCTAATGCTGTATTTTTTTCCCCTCTATCCTGTCCTCAAGCCGAAAGTCTATCAACCCATGCTGTGCTGATTATCACTCCTAAATCACAAATCACCAGGAACCCATTTCACCATTAACTCTATGCATTATTAGGCTCATTTCAGACCATCTGCCTTCTCAATAAAGTGGGAGCTCGTAGCAAAGTTGCCAGTGTGGTAAGTAAATTCAAACTGATTTGAATTTTGTTGTCTTTGAGCAAACACATTGCTGGGAGGAATTAACTGGAATTGACCTGGCAGAGCAGTGGCTTCCTGTCTCATTGTACATACCAGTCTGTATCTGCAAACTGAACATACTAAGCTTGATCAGCTGCTGGGAGCATGTGCCTAAAATACAAGAGACATAATGTCTGTTTAGGTCTGTTTCTTTTTGTGCTCTCTGGACTCTAATGATTTGGAAGAATTATGGTAGCAGACCTCATTCCTCATTTGCTTTTGAAATTAAGCAGACCAATACAGGCTTTAGTTCCCTTACATCCCACAAGACCACAAAGTTCTGTAAGTGTAATTGGCTAGTTCAAATTTTAATAGCCTTGCAAAAATAACAATAAAATTCCATATGATTCCAAATAACCTTCTCAGAATAGAGACTGGGGCTTGTTATGAAATTTGGAAAAAATCTATTTTTCTGTTTAGATGAATTAACATCCCCCACCAAATCATAAACATTCAGATAAGATAAATCAAAATAATTCATTTGGACAATTTTTTAGATCTTTCTGTTTGTTTCTGAATATTCTTGTTAAAATGTCCGTTTTAATTACATGTTTACCTTAATGTTAAATTTCTTTTAAAATTAAAACGCATACAGATGTGTTTAAAAATGAGAATTAGAAAATAACACCACTCCAAGAAAACAATCAGTTTGAAAAGTTCCTCAGCAGCTTTTTCTTTCAACTGAAATTCTTTCAGTTTTATTTCCCTAACTATTTAGCATGGTAAAAAGAAGCCTTTATCCTCCAGATAGGGATAAATGCTCTGGTGCAAGCTGAAATATGACATTCTGGTATCAGTTCTGTCCTTGAAGTCATGACATAATGACTACAGGAATTGTTTTAATGACATAACACATTCTACTATTAATACAACTACCAGGTGTTTACAGAATGTTTTGTTTACAAAATCCATTTTTAATCAACTATTTGAATGCATGAGAAGCAAATGGATGAAAGAATATCACTTTTCAAGAAACAAATGTTTCCAAATTAGCAGACTTCAGCTTTGCTTTACTACCTTGTCTTTTATAGCTGACAGTCTGTTAAATCTTTGTAGCAAAATTATAGGCACTGTCAATAATTTTTGGGTTGTTGGGGGTTTTTTTGTTTGTTTTTGTTTTTTGTTTTTTTCTGGAAGAGTGACTGAACTATTAGTAACAAAATAAGAGCAATGTTTGAGCAGAAAGCTTTTTTTGAAGATAATGACATGTCTTGTTAAAATACTTTTCTCTTGTATACATTTTCAGATATTTAGTTATTTTTATTTTAACGTTTTCTGACTAATTTTTCCTTCAGCTTTTTTGTTTTTGTTGATTAGAAAGGATGCTTGGTTGCTATCCATTCATGTTCTCAAGTCTAAAGGTTTCCTGCATTGAGGTTGGCAGAGCCCATCAGTCTGCCTCTCTGGACAAGCTGGCTTAAAAAGATCTTCCCATCTCATATGACATCATTGTACTGGCTTCTTTAATAGGTTTTTTTGCCATAAGTTGATGTTTCTAATGTGAAAATATTCAATTATGATGACAATTTTATCAAATATATTTCATAAAGTGGAAATTTTGAGTCACACAACCAGGTGAATTACACTAAATACAGTTTGTTTGCAAACATAAGAAATTACTGCCACAGAAAGAAGGAGAATGTAATACATGAAAAAGAGGAAGGATTGTTGATTTTTTTTTCCCCATTTCAGATAATAAAGATTCTGTAGTCATTAGTTTCTGTGCACTTATTCTGAACAGAAACAGCCCTATTATTTTCTTATGAAAGTGTGGTAAATTGTGCATTACTGAAGTAAAATAACATCATTTTTTGAGGATAAAGATCACTGAAATCTTTTCAGACAATCATTTTGAGCACACAACTATAACTAGACATTGACACTGATAAGCCAATTAACCATTAAGAAACCAGTCAGGCACTCAATTACCAATTAGCATTAGTAAAATGTTAATAGACAAAACTTTGGTACACAGTCCGAGGTGACATGATTTTAAAGGTAGTCCTTCACGTTTAGCAATCATTTCATCACATAGAAATTTAAACAAATGCAGATAAATCTGTTCTGAAGGGAAGGAAGGGGTTTTAAGAAATCATATCATAGCATAGAATGACTGTTAATTTGAAGGGACATTTGGAAGAACACATGAAAGGCAAAGTGAGAATTTTCTAAAATGTATTTCCACACAGTAAATCTTAGAATCTATTAAAAAAAAAAAAATCCAATTAGAAAAAACCCCTAATTAGACTTATTTAAAATAAGAGTACAGAGTCTCCACGTAATTTTGTGAATGATTAAATTCAGGGTCTAATTATGTTATTTCTTTGCACTTCCAGTTGTATCCCTCATTAATGTCTAGAGTATGGTTAGCTATTAATTGAACAGTAATGAGATCAAAGGCTTCCAGAAGTCCCTTCCACTAACTCAGGCAGTCATCATAGCATTGTTTACCCTGTGAAGTGCCTGTGCTTTGCAAAGACTCAGTCTCTCAGTGGGTTCCTGCAGCCTTGAAGAGCTAACTAACTGCAGCTCTTAAATTGTTCAGACCATTAATTTTCTCTCAGTCTGTTAAAAGTCAAGGACCAGTAAACTGTACCCCAGTAATGGGCTGCAGTGCCAGCAAACTTTCCAAACTTCTGCATTCAGAACTAGAAACTGGCCAGACACTGAAATTATGGGGTTCTTATACAACGAGCTGTGTTGGGATTGTATTATTTGTCAACTCATGTCTGCCTCTGATTTGCATACATGTAACATAGTGAATAAATCAACATTTAAGAGTTGCTAGGATGGGTGTTCTGTAAGGTTAGGTTATCACAGAATCATGGAATCGTTTGGGTTGGAAGAGAACTTTAAATGACATCTAGTTCCACCTCCCTTGCTGTGGGCAGGGATCCTTTCCACCAGATCAGGGAAGCCCCATCCAACCTGGCCTTGAACACTTTCAGAGAAGGGGCATCCACAGCTTCCCTGGGCAACCTATTCCAGTGTCTCTGCATGTTCATTGTAAAAATTTCTTCCTTAGAAGAAGTTGTCTAACTGAGACTTAGGTAGACAACTTCAAGCAATGAAATGAAAGTTTTATTTTAGGACTAATCTAAAAAGATACTGATGTCCCCTTTTTTCACCACACCTGAAATACAATCCCACAGGCCTAAAACAGTCACCTTATGAATTGCCAAAGAACAGGACAAAACAAGGAAGTTCAGACAACCTAAAACTTGGGTTTTATTAAAAACCAAAATTGCTTGGGATAATTGTTCCATGAATTGGTTAACCATTTCCCTATTAAATATGCTGCTTCTAAATGCTTAATGCCACACTGAATCTGCTTAGGACCTGTTACAACAGAGCTGTGTTTACAACTTTAGCTTTAGAAGCATTTCTCAAGCACTTATGCAACATCTATCTCAGTAAACTCAAATGTATGGAGGAACATTCCTAGGCCCCCCAAACACAACTCCCCGTATTCTAGGAATCTTCTGCGTGGAGGTTTGCAGCTGTAACCTTAGGGATAAAAAGGACTGTCTGCAAGAAATAAATGGAAATGCTTGGATTACATTAGTCCATGTATGTATTGTCCATTGATCTCCCACCGCACTTCTGGAATATAACAGTAAGCCTTAAATACAGGCTGTTTCCTGATGCATGTTCCTGGAAATGTACAGAAGAAAGCATGTCTGAAAGGCCTATCTTCCCACTGTTCTCCGTGCATCAAGTGACAAGTTATAAGTCAGCCATAAAGCTGGTGCAAATGTTCGTTCCTCTGCCATCTCCCACTGTACAAGACTGTGCAAGGATACTGCAGATTATAGTTACATTTTCTCTGCCTTTTCCTCCCTGCCTTTCTGCTATCTTTCTCTCCATTGGGAGTGGAGAGGAGCAAATAATGATTTGTGCATTTCTTGCTTCTTTGTAAAGTCTTTTGATCTTGTGGGAAAAGAGGCAAAAACTTTTGCAAGCTCTTGTAAGCCGAAGGCAAAACACAATCTGACATGACATAAATTTAGCACACGTTTTAAAACAGGCATCCCCTGATTTCCCAGTGGCACATTCCGTAATTCTTTCTCCTTGGAAAATGTTATTTCTACTTTAAAACCAATCCAACATAGGCTAAAGGTATAATAAATCTTTGAGTAATCAAGACAGGCTTTACTATTGCTCTGGATTTTTTTTTTCCTTTCTGGTTTTTTTTTTGGTTTTAATTTAGAGTAATGTAAATGGTCCTAAGAAGAATTTTTTTCTCAGCCCAGGTCAGAGCATAGATCAAACGAGAGGCTATGTCAAGAGTTCTGTCTTTGCTCACATCACTCATCAGAGGAAGCTGGTTGGTAGGGAAAGTTTGTCCTGGTTGGGTTGCTAACATACTTGCAGTTGGGCTTGTTAGTGCATGGATCTTTCTCCTTCTATGAAAAATGTACATGTACGATGTTTATCTAATATTTGCACCCATGCTGAGAAAAATTACTTGAGATTCTGGAAGTAGCCCTAAGAAAGGAACAAATATAATTTTAGTAGAGGATGAAAATTAATTGAAGTACAGAAACTGTAAATAACTACAACAATATGTCATACCACTTGAAGACTTGCACCGCCGTCTTCAGCGACATATAAATATTTTTCTGAATAGTGAAGCTTGAATTTCTTTTATTGGAAGATAAGACTTAAAACCAAAATGGGATAGCAAAAATAAAATGGCACAGTGACAGGAAAATTACTTTTCCCTTCATTTGATTTTTTGTTTTCACATTGTTCACACATGGGATCACATGTTATATATAATCATATTTTATTATATAAATTATGCATTTCTTACATTTTAATTATTGTCACTTGCAAGAATTCTGTTAAAAAATCTCCCCAAAAGTAATATGCTGGTTCCACATTTGAAAAGATATTGCAAGAAACTGTATGAAAGAGCTGATATTTCTGTTGTAGTACATGTTGAGCAGTAATGCTACCTATACTGAAAATTCCTATAGCTAACCCTGACTGTTATATATCAAGACAGTGAAATCTGTTCACAAAGGCTTGTTAAATCAAGTGATAAATTAGATGACCATTCTACTCTTTCTCATAGAAGCTGATCAAAAATTTGTTACTTACTTACTTACTTATCCAGACAAATGGCAACAGTTCAGCAACCCACAGAATGCACCAGAAAAATTTAAAAGGATGCAAAAATGGCCAAATATTCTAAATACTGCATGTCCCATAAATGCGTGCAAAGAAACACATGTAAAATAAGCTAATTTAAATACTAATTAAAGGGAGACAATGTAAAGTCAATATGCGTAATTTGAAGAACAAAAGCACTGATTTCCATATTTATGCATCAAGATTGACCTAAGCATATGGGTTAAATTAAAAATAAAAACCCCACACCCACAACATTTTTTCCAACTATTTCTTAATTTATTTTAAGGAATGTCTGAAAAAGTAAAACAAAAATCAACATAATTTATGGATACTGACAGTGTTTAAACTCTCAAGTTTTTCTAAAAGAATATTGCTAAAATTATTTCAAAGAGAATATGGAGAAAACACAATCAGAGAAAGATTTTGAAAGTTTTTTCTCCATTTGCGTGGACATCCACATAAACAAATTAGGCATAGAAAATTCAAAAGATGTGATAAACTTTTACTCTAAAGCAAGTATCTTTAAAGTTATTTCCTATCTTGGCTTAAGTCTAAATTTCAGATAATAAGCATTGCATGTCATATAAAACTATAGAAAGTGAACAGACAATATTCTACTGAATTTTTGGCTTCTGAGGAAGCAAATGATACTTAAGATCTAAACGCGATTCTATGTTCTTGTACAAATCCTCAAACAGATCCTCTCAATATCAATTAAATGATTTGAAACAAAATGCAACTTGCTGTCATAACTTTCTGAGACCAAATATCAAAATATTTATTAAATAAGACAAGACTTCCAGAAAGATTAGTAAATTATATAATGATGGGGTTGCTAAAATTTATTAACACAAAGAGAAGCTGCATCATTCTGGCTTTTTATGCTTTTGTGCACTGACACATTACATGATACAGCTGTCTGCATTTACTTCAGTCTTTATTCTTCTGGCTAAGAATTATTCTAGATATTCATGCCATAAATAACAAACCATATACACCTTCTCCCCATGAACACATTCCAAAAGGTGGTGAGAAGAAAAAAATTACTTAAGATCTAAGAAACAACCATGAGGAAAAAGATGACATACCTTCCGGTAATCACTATAGAAGATTGTATTGGGGAGAATTGGTTGGATAGAGCTCTGTCTGGGATTTGACATAACCCTGCTCTCCAGCACGGGTATACTTACCCCTAATGAGGTGCAGACCCATAACTTTCCATTTTCAGCATCCACTGTGTAAATTATATGAGGCTGACTCATCACAACACTGAATTGCCAAACCCATTCCAGTACCCTGGTAGGAAAGACATGAGGAAGGATCCAGAGAACAGTGTACATGCAAATATACATGCACCCTGGGGTTGTATATCAGCTCTGATGGAAGCCAAGACACAAATTCCTAAGTAATGAGGAAAATTAAACACAGGAGCACTTTGTCAAGGGATATGAATCAGTCTATGTCACTCTTTATCATTAAATAGAGATTCAGTGCCTCTGTAATGCATATATATGCTCTACTGCAAACCCAAATCACCAATTTCAACTTCAGATTTTTATTTAATTTCTTCAGTACTAAAAGTTACCATAGTAGCCCCTTCTCACCTTAAAATACAGCACTGATTTCTGCAAATGTCACAAACTGTGAATAAGGATTGACCAGAAAAAAAAAATTTTTCAAAGAACGCATAGCTTTGTGTATTTTTACTCATTTATTAAATTTGTGTTTATTTTAGTTTCAATTGATGTCAGTGTCACTGACAGCTCTAAAAACATAGGAACATACTTTTTCCACATTCCTCTTCTATAGAATCTTATTAAACTGACACTGATCCCAGATAAAACTGGAAAAAAGTCATGTGAGAGCCAAGAAGTACAAGACAATGCCACTCAAGATAATTTTAGATCAATAAGTTCTATCAAAGCTTAATAGTATAAACAGAGCTGGCAAAAATAAAAGCAGTAGACATTTGTTAAACACCTGACTTGTAACTACATCATGTCCTAATAAAAATAACACCATGCAAAATGAATGTAGTAAATATTAAATGCATTTATCAAACTTGAAGAAGCAGTCATCTGTTGCAGAATATTTAACAGGATTTCACATAGATTTATGTCCTAAAATCTGTGGTGATTGTCATGTGGCATAAAATAATCTAAATTTTGCTTGTGTTCTTATGAAATGTAAGTTTTAAATATAAACTAATTATAAACTTTTTAAATAGTGGATATAGTATTTTTAGTAGGAACATAAAAAATACAATTACCTGTAGTTCATTTATCTATTAAAAAGTATCAATGAAATAGTAAAAATCCAAGCCATGCAAAAAATGTACAAATTATGTCAGGTCCACAAAGGTTTGTGATCTTATAAATTTTTTTTTTATTTATTTTTTTGCATTCCAACTAATAATGTTAGGCTTTGAAACCTAAGATGTGTAAGAAAATTAATAACAATCATTCTGAAATCTTATTTGGCCACTTCATTTTTCTTGACATCCCAAGTGCTTTCCTTATGGATACATAACTTCTTGTTTGATTCAAGTGGAACATTACTTAAAAAAACATCCACTCCATTTGTTGGATAATTTAGAAGACTTCTGTGATAACTGGAAGATGTAAAAATGTAATACTTTATTAATGCAGTAAGATTCCTAGTTACATTCATCACATTCAAATAAGTGGTCACATCTTGATTTTTCAAACCACTGCAAGATTAACTGCATGTTGATGGAGTTACTCACACCTTTTCTTAGATGATAGAAAATTTAGGGCTTTTTGTTACCAGTAAGGTTATAGTTCACTCCAGTTCCATGTGTTCACGAGTTATCACAAAAAATAAGTGTTCAAAATATATAAAATATGACTTATGGCCTCTAGGATGATATTTTGGGGAGAGCTGTATAACAGAGAAAAAAAAGGAACTAAAAGAGGATGGTTTGCTTAGGATTTAATTTTAATTTCATTTTTCAGTCTATTTCAGAGTGAAGTTATTGCTTAATGGAAAATCTGAGTCTAATTTCAGTTCATCTGAGGTAGTGAGATTTAAATACAGCGAAAGTAATTTTAACAATCCTGATTTTTTTAGACTACATTATAGAGTTACCCTGATTAAGCCTTATTGCATCGCAGAGTACAGTGAATTTATAATCTTAGAGCCACATTCCTAAGAATCTTGTTCCTGATCACGTATCTGTGTCATGTTCCTGAGATACAGATGAAAAGAAGAAAGCGTGTTTTCAGGCTTCTACATAGATGTGATCAGCCACTGTTTAATAATGAAATTTATTTTGTTACTAAGAAACATTTATTTTTGTCCTTTCTGTGGTCAACAACACAATATGAGCATATCTTAACTAGTGAGAAGCAAATAAACCTGAGCAGCAGAAGCAATCCAGCTACAATAGCAAATCCAGACAAATTTAGTCTTGTTTTGGAGCTATGCGTTCCTCCTTCTAAAGCTTGGGTTCTATTACTAGATCACTTTGTGTACCCAGATAAATTGCAACATAGTTTGGTTATCTCTATTTTGTAATGCACTGATCAGCATAACTGGACTAAGAATAAAATGCTAATTGAAAAAGGCAACAGTTACTATTTTAAGTATGATCCTGTTTCATACACATGTTTCTGAGTGAATCTAATGGCTTTAGACATCTCATTACCAGTAGCTTGTACAGAGCAAGTTCTCTCATTAATCTGAAACGCGGCTGCTGGTTTATGGAGGAGTCTGAAGTCTCTAAGTATCTGAAATCAACAGGAAGAGATCTGTTTTGAGGGTGCGTAGACTTAATTAAGGACCGATTCTGTTTTGCAATTCTTCTTGTCCCATTAAACAGCAACTATGAAGTCATTAAATGATCATAAAGTCTCATTTATTAATGTCATAAAGTTCTGAAGTGTAGCAAGCATTAAAATACTAAAAGTATAGTCCTGTGACTGTAGTATCCAAAGCAATTGGCTCCTTTGAAATACTGTTGTATTTTAAGTTTGGTTTTAGAGACAAGCTACCTAGAACATGAAGTTTTGTACATAGTAACCTCTGCAGATAGAAAAGCAGCAAAAAAGGGACATATCAGTACTTCTTTGACCTCAGAAATGCTTTTCAAGGCACCCAACACTGATGAAGCTTGATGTTCCTTGGTGACAAGCAGAATAAAAGAAAAGACATAGTTTTTAATAGGGGATCTGGGATGAAACTTCACAGAATGATTTTTAAGAGAACAAGTGTTTGTTCTGCATTAAGGGAAAACTTATATCTCATATATGATCAGATGGAAAAACTGACAAGACCAAGAATTTTATCTGCATCACAGAAGGTAAATGAAAATTTTGCAGAGGTTTGCAGCAAATTCCAATATGCCTCTGTTCAGGGTATATCTTGACTAGGATGAGCAAACTGATTTTTATGTTAGCCCTTGTGGCTAAACCGTTTGGAGATAAGGCTACTAAAAGCCTCTCTTTATGACAGCAGAAAAAAAAAATCAGCACATTTGGTAGTTTGAGTGGTTAACAGAAGCAGAAACAAAGTTCTGCTCTTTACCAGCTAATGAATAGCAATGTGTTAACTGTCTATCTAGAATAAGATTTAGATGCAGATTTAGATGACGTAGACAATATAAATTACTTACATTATATACATGATATACTTGTTACACACCATACAGATGACATAGATATGTAATGAGTGAAACCAAGAAGCTTCTATAATTCATTATGTTTTAAAAAAAATGTACAAGATTGAATTCCAGACAAAAGGAGAACAAAAAAATTTAAGAAAAAATTTATTTGCTTTGGATTATTTTCTCAATAAAAACACATTGATTTTTCATTCTGAAATTATTTTGTTTACAGATTCCATTTTGGTTTTTTCCTTTAAAAACACCTGGAAACAAAAGCATAATATGATTTATGATCAAGCAAAATATTTTATTTTCTTAGAGCTGTCTTTTAGAATGCTACTTCTAGACTGAGATAGCTGGATCTGTTAGCAGCAGCTATATACAAGGAGTCATAATTTTGAATAAAGATATTTTTCAGGGGGTTTTTCTCCTTTTTTTTTTTTTTTTTTTTAATTCACTGTCCTTGAGCAGAAACAAAGCAGAATAATCACAAGAATGATCAGTGGCTCTACCAAGCAAGTAGATCAGACAAAAAGAGATGGCTAGAAGTTGTGAGCTCTATCAAGTGCTTTGAAAAGCAAATATTTAGTCTTCACTTCCCTCCAGTGTTAAAACAGGTATGTTAAAGATGGGTGTGGTTTAACTACCTCAATTTTCAGATGTTAAATATCTGTCACAAACTAGAAAATCAAACTACTTTAATCTGACTCTGAATCTCTGATATTGTCAAGATTAGGTCAGGGAGGCTTTGCTCTGAATGCTGCCATTGCTGATAGCTCAGGTACAATAGAGACTAGCTGGAGTCTGTACTTCTCTCTTGCCTCTGGCAGGGACCAGCACAGACAAATTAATGGTTAGTATCTCAGCTCTGCAAGCCTTAGACCGATTTCCCAATAGGAAGACAATTCTCTAGTGCGTATCTCCATCTTATTTCAATTTATTTTATGCAATTCAGTCTTATCTGGCGAATTGGTGACTACAATTTATAGTTTCACATATTCCACATTAAGATCAATACAGTAGCTTTTGGGGTGGGAAGGGGTCAGGATTTTTTTCTTACAGTTGTCTTAGACAAAGGTTGTCCTTTGTATTGCAGACCTTGATTATTTTCAGTACTGCTTTTTTGTAACTGCATAGATCAGAAGGAGCTAGTTCCTGCTTATTGAGCAGTGAACATAATCCCTGTGGCATAGATCACATACTGATGACTACAGCAGGTGCTTTTCTATTATGCAAACCTTGTACTTCCTTTAGAGGAAGTAGAGACACTGTTATCTTTCAGCTCCTCAAAAGAGTGAACCGAAAAAATCTTCTGGGCTACCTGTTTAATAAATTCCAGTATGTCCTTTGATAAGATCAGCAATTTCTATGCTTCCACATGAATAGCTAGTAAGTTGTTAAATTCCCTGGGAAGATATTATAATTTTGATTTATTTTTTTTTTTTTTTAGTGGAGATAAGTAAACAAATCCAAGATTGCCTCCTGATAGAGAGAGAGAAATGGATCACGCAAGCTTTAATGCCTCTCTCGAACTCCTGAAAAGGAGTTACAAAGGGTATAAAGTGTTCCTAACCAGAGACTAATCTTTGGAGAAGTTCAAGGCAAGTAAGAGCACCTCTTTTGCAAAGAGATTGTGTGTAAACCTACATCTGATTAGAAGATCCAGCTGGGAAATATAAGTAAGCTTGTGGATCAATGCACTAATCTTACACTTTGACTTACCAGCTCCGCTTACTTACAGAGGCCACTTTTACCTAGGGAGTTTGTATAGACCTTATATCAATACCAATGTCATGCTTTCCTTGACAGAATTCTTGCTGCCAACCTGCCAAGGAAATTGTTGTTTATAATTTCCAAGCACCAAGAACAATCAAGAAGGTGTTTACCTAAATACAGAAAAATTACAGTATTGTTGTAATTGCAGTGCCTTTCCTACATATCTGAAACTGCTTTCCTATACTGAGGCTAGTTGCCACTTGGTCCTGACCAAGCCATCCATCAGTCATTCTGCTGCTCAGATAATTCTACAGTCTGCTCTAAGCCCTATTGCACCTCTATATTGTTGGTATCTGAATTTGCTGCTATTAAACACGTCTATGCTACCCTGAAATGGACATCCTTATGCAATTCCAGGCATTTCTCATGCTAATAAATGCATCAGGAAAGTATTGTCCATACAGGCCTATCGTAGATTAACCCTATTTTTACTCAGTCTCAGGATATGACCATAGTAAGCCTTTCTCATACATACTGCCTGGGGAATTCTCATTCGTTGTAGGTCCCAAGAACTCCATTTTCTTTGTTGTAGATAACCACTTCACCCCAATACATGGTATGAGAATCCACACCAAAAGCTGTTTAAATGGTCCAAATTCAATGACATATTATTTGAGTGGTAAAAAAATGTCCTTCCTATAAGGACAGAGAATAAAAGGAAAAGCAAAAAGATAAAAGAGTATGTCAATGATATACAGAAAGTCACCTGTTAATCCTGGTTTACTCACAGTTGCTAAATGGCACAACCTCTTCCCAACTTGAGCAGCCAGCATCAAAAGCTGAGAAAGGTCCTATCTAACAGTGAAGAATGTTCATTAGGAATACTTAATGTATTTATTCAAGTAGTAAGTTTATCTGTCTGGTTTGTTTTTTTTTTAATTTATGAATTAGTGAGTTGAACTTCCCATTTCAGGATGAACTTCCCGCGTTGTTCTTCATTTCCAATCAAAAAGTAATTTGCTTGCAGAATAATACAATATTGAAACTTAACAGGTGGTCCTGTCTTACAACTCAACAAAAGTAGGTTTTTGGCAGAGGCTGAGAATAACCACTGGATTTTGCAGAGTTCAGAGTCCTTAAAAATCCTGCTTGAAAAGTACTTGAATATCCATGTGTATCCTTACTCATCTGAGATGCCTGAAAGGATGCAAATCAAAGGGTTAAATGTCTATATGAAAATGGTTCAGTTGGTTCATAATGGCAGTAACACAATATGAGCATGTTCTTTTGGTATTTCTCCTTTGAATTGTATTAAAAGGTGTGCATAACTAGAAGTATAGTTGTACTGTATAAATAATGAAATGGGTAAAATAATTCTTGTAATGAGTATTAAATTTCAAAAAGGGGAAATACTGTTAAAAATAAATTAATTAATAATGAACAGCATAAGAGTAAAATGCTTGCAGATAGCAAAGGCTATGTCTATATTCTCAAGGCAAACATGTACAATGCATGAAAAGGTCTATACAATGGGCTAAAGGCAGTTATTAAAACAAGAAAGTGGAAACTGTCCACAGAAATCAAGAAGGATTAATAAATTTTTTTCAGGTTATATACAAAAGCATAGTAAATCAGGAAGAAAGGTATTTCAATGATCAAATTTCTAAACTCATAAAAAGTACTAATAACATATTTTTTAAAACTTATATGGCTGTGTGCTTGCCTCTAAGGGAAAGGGGTAATCTGACATAAAGATACCATTCAGTGGTGATAAGGTCACAGTAGAAAAACAAAATGAACTCTTTGGATCAGTATTCCCTGTTGAGGAACAAAGAGATGCTTCCAGACAAAAGTCTTATGTTGTTCAGGATGAGTAAGAGGTATCATCTCAAGATCTAATATAAAATTACCATTTTATGACCTATGCTATGTAACCTCTTTCTTACGTAAATATCGCTAACAGAAGGTGATAAATATGTCATTTTCTATAAAGAGCTCCATAAGAAACTACAGTTGAGTAAGTTTGATTTACAGACTAGTCAGACTTTAAATTATGGGAAACAATATAATTAATAAATGGAACCAGGAAAATATAGCAGAGAAAGAGCATTTCTTCATTTTTTGCAGGAAGTCACAAATCTATTATAATATTTTGAGGAATTTACAGGAGTGGGAAAACATGATCCATCCAATACAACATACCTGAACTACCAAACTCCTTTACCAGGAACTCTTAAGGAAACAAGGTTAGCAAATAATAAGAGAAACTATCTGAAGTGATAATAACCAATACAGTTCTGAATGAGCTTTTCTCTCCTCCCTTTCTTCTTAAGAGAAGATTCTGTAAGAGTACAGAAGGTGCAATAATAGACTGCAAGAATGAGCAAAATCTCACGTGGTATCTACACAAGAAGAGTTTTCTAGAGCTTTCTGGAAAAGCAACAACTGTGGAATGTGGCAGTGATGTATGAAGTCATGAATGGATGGAAAGTGAGTAATGTGTATTAAGTGAAATATTTGACAAGTTTAATCAAGACAAGTATTTCTTTGCACAACACATTAACTGAGGTCATTAGGAATTGAAGATGTCAAAATGATAAATGGGATTAAAAGAGAGATAGGTAAATTCATGAAAGAAAAGGGGTTATTAATATTGCAAATTCTGGCTTCCAGTCAGTGGATTGCCAGAAGCTAAGAAAGGATACCAGAGAAAATAATAGCACATGCATGCCTTGCACATATTCATAATCTCTTATAATCAAGCTAGTACCAAAGATATTACACAAGACAGACCTGTGGTCAGAGGCAGTACGGCCATTTTTATATCTAATTCTACCACAAACTCGCAAAACAGGGTAAGAAAATATTATAGTCTTCCATGGGGTAGGCTATTCTAAGAGACCTTTCTGTAGACAAAATAATCTTGATACCCAAGGACAGAGTGTCACGGTGACATTTTCTCTATTCTTCAGCATTTCCCACTTTGACACTTGGGGAGCAGTATAACTGCTGGCTAACTATTTCTAGAACTGAGTGAATCATGAAAAGCTCATCTGTGAAGTTGTTCAGTGCACCAGGCTTTCAATTCCTTAGCATCCTTATTTATAATTCAGTGAGCCTTCAGATAACTGCTTCTTTTTAGAAAAAGGGCTGTGAAGTATCTTTTTTGTGTGCAAATGTGGGCAGTTGTATTCAAAACACTAGAAATATACTGCAAACACTCAGAAAGCCACACAAAATATTTGGTAGTGAAGTTGACATATTACAGTCATGTAATAGATGCCACAATAAAAACAATAAAAAGATTCAGCAATCACTGATCTTTCTGCTACCCTTAGCTGAGGAAAAAGTAGCTATACTTAGGTCTGATGTACAAGAAACATACTAAAATCAGGGAAAGAATAGTCAGGATTTTAAAGTGGTCTGTTGACTTTTGTGTTCCTGTGCCTTTTGATTCTTCCCTTGAGAATCTTTAAAGGGTTCTAATTTCCAGGAGAACTTGAACCCAATTCTGAGAATTAGTCCTGAGTCTGGACATTCAGCTCAGCTTCAACTCAGCAGCTTCTGAAAAGTTGTTCTGCTCATCTTCATCATAAAAGAGGGAAAAAGAGATAAAATTTCTTCAACTTGTTACCATGTTTTATGCTGTATTCCTAAACCCTTTTACGTTTCTACTACTGAAGTGGACACTATCCTGCAGGAACTGCTCATAATTTCATCAAGCCACACACCTAATGAACTGATTACACTACAAAGACTGCAAGGTGCCAGGCTGCCAGGAGCAACTGAATCAGCAGCACAAGGTGAATATCACAGAAAGAAATGATGTATGCTTGTAGTGGGAGACTCCCTGCTAAGGGGCACAGAAACACCCATCTGCCCACCTGACAGGGAGTCACATGAGGTATGCTGCCTTCCTGGAGAGAAGATATGTGATGTTGTTGAGATGGTGCCACAACTTGTCAAAAGCACAGACTACTATCCACTACTTGTCTTCCTTGTTGGCATGAATGACACAGTAAGCCCGAGCTTGGGCAGAATCAAGAAAGTCTATAAGGTCCTGGAAGAGAAAGTGAAGAATTTTGGTGTCCAGGTTATCTTTTCCTCCATATTACCAGCTCAAGGATTGGGAGCAGATAGGAGTAGGCACTCAACTCAGATCAACTTCTGGCTACGTGGCTGGTGTCATCATGAGGATTTGGGCTTTATGATAATGTGAGCTTCTATGAGGACTAAAACCTGCTAGGAAGGGATGGAATCCCTCTGTCTAAAAGAGGCAGGGTAATCTTTGGCAGCAGACTGGCCAGCTTGGTGAGGCAGGCTTTAAACTGAAAGACTCAGGGGGAGGGATCCAAAATGACAATGCCCACAACACCATCACTACTACAACCAATTGCTGAAAAAATCAAACCCATCAGGATAGTGTAAAATGTGCTTCAGCTCTCTTCCTAAATCAAAATCAGAAGACTAGCCACCTAAAGTGTATGTATTGTAATGCATGCAGTGTGAGAAACAAAGAAGAACTGGAGCTATGTGCCCAGTCAGAACTTATGATATCATAGGAATAACTGAAACATGGCGGGATGGTGGGACAACTCACATGACTGGGGGATTGTGATTGATGGCTATAGGATATTCTGTAAAGACATACAGGGTAGAAGAGGAGGAGGAGTCACACTCTATATTAAGGAGAACCTTGAATGTATGGAAATCAACTATGGTAATTGTGGAAGGCCCTACTGAATGCCTCTGAGTCAAAATCAGAGGGGTTGTCTCCAAGTGAGACCTTATAGTAGGCATCTGTAATCAACTCCCAAACCAAGACAATGAGACCAATGAAGTGCTACTTGGGTCAATTAAGCAAGTTCAGGCCAACAAAATCTTGTTCTTATGGGAGACTTTAACTACCCAAACACCTGTTGGAAGAACAGCACAGCAGTTCATCTGTCATCCAACAAGTTCTTGGAATGCTTAGAGGACT
>VYZX01020978.1:147265-164570 GCA_013401335.1 Brachypteracias leptosomus | reverse complement strand
AGAGGCCCCTTATATGTCTTCTTCATGAGACAGTTGTTCTGGGATTTCATAGACTGATGTATGCATCAGCTCTGTACCTCCCTGAAGAGAAGCCTTCAATTCCTGATTGCTGGTGGATTTTCTGACTTGTGGCTTAACTTGATCATAGATTTATCACAGAAATATAAGTCATTCTAAATATAATTATGAATTATAAGCTTGTCATAGAATTTGTAAGTCACTTTGGCTTGAGCAGCAGTATGAGCACTCATCTGCAGTTGCAATAAATAGATTTATGATTTCGCATAAACTTTAGCTCAGAGCTCTCAGTATCCCACACTTAATAGTTAGGTTTGTTAGGACCTTTTTCTTCTTTTACACCTTCATAATATTTTCAAAAAGCCTTATTACCCATGATGCAAATTTTCTGCTGTCTTGTTGTATCAATTTTCTCACTGCCTCTTTTGTTCTTTCTCATATTCTTTCCCCAGGCAGCATGTGTTGCTAAAATCTGAAAATAACGTTAAAAAAGAAACAGGAATCTCTTCTATGTATCCTCCCTTTGGTTTTTTTCAGCAGTCATATAGCTCTAATTTTAGGAAAAGTGGCCTTTTTACCACTGAAAAGGTTTAATTAGTTTCTGGTATTTAGCAGTGCCAAGGTTATACTGTAGTATTTTGTAATTGTAGTTCTATTCCTGCTTTTTTTCCATTCCAACTTTCAATTTGCCTTCTGCCAAGTTCTTGACCTGGAATAAGTTGTGTGTTAGTAATCTGATTCACTTAAGCCCCACTTAAAAAGGAGTTGTGTGTTCAACTCATCTATAGGACGCTTACTCTGGTTTTGATCATGGTACCTAATCTAAGGGTTCTTTTACTAGTGGAAACTAATATAGCTCCTTCTAAGTGATTTATAAAGTGCGTTTTCTTTCTGCCAAGGCTCCCTTCAGACTGCTCTAGCATTGGTAAGTCAGAACAAGTTCCACCAAAACCCACAAAACAGTGAAATTCTCCACAGTATAACCAAATATGGCAAACAGAGAAAAGAGGTTATATATAAGCTTCTTGATCCTAAATTTCTATTGTGTCTTCTAAAGTTAGG
This sequence comes from Brachypteracias leptosomus, assembly GCA_013401335.1. NCBI lineage: Eukaryota > Metazoa > Chordata > Aves > Coraciiformes > Brachypteraciidae > Brachypteracias > Brachypteracias leptosomus. Next base: position 163,490 of record VYZX01020978.1, on the reverse strand, counting down.
CTTTTTTTAATTCCTGTTTTGAACATTCAGCCATGATACACACACCTACAAAATATTTTCTGCAACTGACAAAGAATGTCTGAACCATTCCACTTTACTGTGAAAGCTCTAATTTGGCTGAGAAAAACAATGGCATCACAAAAAAGACAATATGTTGAAAGAATAAAGTTACTTTTATTAAGCTGTAACTTACCACAAATAGATTGAGAAGTCAGTGACTCCCAGGACAGAGCAGCAAGCTCCACAGATGGACTTGTGTAGCATAGTAATGAACAAATTTATAAACACTAAATTGATAGGAATGAGCACATCACTAATTCATTAATTCACCATTGACTAACCAGTAAATTTCCTTATGAATTGTTCCTGAATGGAACATAGGCATTTAGAAAAACAGTCACCTAAAGTTCATCCACTTAACACAAAAGAAGCTTGGAAGGAAAGCTGTAATCTCTGTGGTCTCTATACGACTGGCTCGTATCTGTGTGTTTTCCAACCCAGCATGAGTTTTCAGCTGATCACTAGAGATCCACTAATCATTGATATTATTCAAATGTTACAAAGCTTTTTAATGAATTTGCCAGGGATTGTGCAGCACTGTATTAGCAGGCAGCCTGTTATGTTCCTTCAGATGATCCCGAGATAACACGAACTGTGCCTCTCACTTCAAGTGCACAGTTTGCCTTCTCTCTTCATAGCATGGTTGCACGTCATAATCAAAAGAGGGTTTATTTTAAATGATTTTGAGACCAGCTGCCATTTTGCTTTCAGATGGCTTTATAGGCACACTTGAGCCCAGATTTGTTATTTACTCAACATATTCTAATTGTCCCTTTTTCACACATATCCTCTGCTGTAAGCCTACATTGTTGGATTGATATTCCAGATGCTCAATATGACTAACGAGGTTATTGCTGTGTAATGTATGAGCAGAGAAGAAGCAGATGAAATAATTCATACATTCTTAATCACATTAGGACTCCATTACTGTTTTAGCTGTACGTTTTAACCTTTGAATTCCACAGTGAGCAGTAGCAATGATTAATCTCATATGGCAGTTCTGAATAGCTTGAGATGCCCCAGCAGCAGGTCCTTTTCTTTCCAAGAATCATAATAGCAGTTAACCTTCTACCTCAATATACAGGAATGAAATATCTCAGATTTGAAAAGTAAAGCAATAAAAAAAAAAAAAAATCAACAGTGAAGCAGATATATATAAAATACTAATAAATTTAATAATGTTCTTCATTTTTTATGTAGATACCGTTTACAATAAGAGGCAGAGCGTCTGTTTTAGCACTTAAATACTGTTGCATCTCTCCCTCAGCAAGCCTATTTGCATGAGCTAATTAAAAATGCTGAAACAGGGCATCTAATTATCTATACAGACAGTAGAAGAGTGTTAAACACTTCACAAAGGGGAATCCAGGCTGCCACATTTTGCACAGAGAAGCATCCAGCCAGCAAGAACGCTGAGCCTAAAGAAATGCTCCTTTTCTCCAATGCTTATGAATGTGATGTCATCATTGAGGAGGAAGTTTGGAATGCCCTCAGTGCTGGGGCTGTGTACTCTACGCACAGAGGGGGAAGTCATCAAAATGCAAAGGCTTGAATTTGCACAACAAAAGAGCCTTAGAATCATAGAATAGAATCCTAGAACTGTCAAGGTTGGAAGGGACCTCAAAGATCATGTAGTTCCAACCCCCCTGCCATGGGCAGGGACACCTCCCACTAGATCACATTACTCAGAGCCCCATCCAGCCTGGCCTTCAAAATTTCCAGGGATGGGGCTTTCACCCCCTCTCTGGCCTTGTTGATGAATATGTAGCAACCTGTGCAAACTCACACATACGCACACAGAGCGTTGCAGTCGCATGAAGGGACGGGGTTTGAAACGTTTGTGGCCTTCATTTGCTGTCAGGAACTGCGGTTCCTTTGCTTCAGCTGCCACATAAGTTTATTCTAAAGGTCATTCTAGTGGCTGAACAGTGGTCTCTTGTACGTCACGTGAAAAATGGCAATGGAAATTACTCTTCTCTCTGTCTCGGGACTTGATTTTACTGGCATCAAGTTGAGTATAGCATGAGTTGGTTATAACTCATGAGGTGAGAAAGCTGTTTGGAAGGTTTGGATGATAACTGCCTAATTCCTCCTGTTCTCACAATTATTTGTTCTCACTTATAAAATACCAAGTGGCATCTTTTTAACTTTACTAAGATGTAGCTTTTCTGGAGGATGAAGGTACCCAGTAACTTCTTAGCTTCAGAAAGAGGTCGATAGAGTGGTTTTGGCCTTTACTGTCATTCGCAGATGTACAGCAGTTCCAGAAATACTTCTGCATTCTGGATATAGAAATAGCGTGAGAGCAGAAACTCTAATGTGGAAATTTCCATGGTGATTCTTTTTTTCAGGAGCTGTATTCTGGCTTTTCATTAGTAAGTTGAATACCAAGACAGCTTCGTATGCATGTATACTCTATATCCCCATTTCCAAACATATATATGTGATCTCAGTGCACCCATGACTGTGTTGGAATATGTGAGTAACTGTGGAGGTTACTGACTTTTTAGGGGTTTTTTTCTGTTGCTTTAGTTTTTTACAAATTTTGTTTGCAAAAAGCAATCAGTAATCATGCAGGTAATTAATATTTTAATCCATTAACTTAATTATTTAATTATTAATTTCTTTAATTATGTCAATGCATACAAAAACAAATTCTGCTTTTCTGTAAAGACCTACAGGTAAACAAAACCAAGACAATATTATTGAAAGGAGATTAGTGGAGAATTTGCATTAATTTGCTTTTTGTTTTACAATTATTGTTTTTTAATTTTATGTCCATACAACCACAGAACACCTAGGATATTTTGATTCAAACCTTTAAAGCATGCTAAAAAATTCTGATATAGTTTCTTCACCACTTCTCAGCAGCTCTACCTTTAATGAAATCCAAGTTACTTTTTGTGAACATTTACTACTAAGACAAATACACACAAACACAGATATTTTTAAAGCCACATATAAAATAATATAAAACCTGTTGTTTCCAGAATGGTTATATTACTAAATAGGAAGACTTGGAAAAAATATCAAATTGACCATTTTTGAGTAATTTCTTTAATTTTCTAGGCAATGATGGCAAATATTGATTGAATACAAATCCATGTGCTAAATTGCAGTTTTTGTTTTCAGAAAGCATTTTGCTAAGGAAAAAACAAGCCTAATAATTGAAACCCATGTCACAGCCCTCCTAGCATTATCATACGTTATGGCCCCCTCAAGTCTTTTATTGCAACTAAGTGCCCTCTCACTCTAATATAAATTAACTAAAGAACTATCAAAATATTGCCACACAGGGGAGATGGAGAGCACTTTACAGGCAGTGCTTGCTCAGTAGCATTCTGGAAAAGTCAGGCTATTTTTGAGGTGTTCTTGACTGGTCTCACAGGCTCCTTTAATCTTTCACTTATTTATAAGATACCAAAGGAAGGTTTGTCCCTTAGCCCCCGTGAGACGAAATGCCATTAGCTACTGTGTCCCTCCTAATAGTACTCCTTTGCTATCACCCTAACTTATTACTATTATTGCACTATTAATAATGCTGTACTCCGTGGTGTGTGATTTATTTCTGCTCTGAGTAGTCATTTGTCACCTATTTTCTAAAAAGCTTCCGTCTTATTAGAAAGAGGGGAGGGAGAGGCAGCATCTAATGGAAGCCTTCAATCTCAGCTGCTCCAAACACCGTTTGATCTCTCTGACTTTTTTGGAAGGAAACTCGGTACAATGCTATAATTCACTGAGATGTTTCATCTACTTGATTATCCTGTCAGTGGCCAAAAAGTCAAATATAACATTATACTCGCATGGCTGGCTTGAACCAGTGCAACAAAGCAGATTTTCACATTTTTTTAAAGCTTTTTTTTTTTCTAATTCTCTGTCCAGCTTGGAAAATATCCCTCCCTTAATATGATTTTTTAAATGATCCCTGAAACACTTTTAGAAAACAATGTTTTGGGCTGAATGACAGGAGAGATTTTGTTTTCCAGAAATATGTGCTATTATGGCTGAAATTTCATCAGGTTGACTATAAAAGCAAATAAAAATTATCATCACTTATTGCAAAACTACATTTATTAGTATGCAGTATTTAAAAACTTTTTAAAAAAATGCAATACTGTCTGACCATAAGTATCATTTACTGTCAGGAGTGAGATTGAAGGGCAGAAAATTTTATAATCTAGGTGATGATTCAGTGGAAAACTCTGAAGTTCTTTCAGATGATGACTGAGGGTGCCAAATTTTTATTTAATGAAAGAACAGGTTGGATCATCTATATTTCTGGTGACTTATCTAAGAATGCTGTCACTGCTACCAGAGGGTAAAGAGTGGCAGCAGCAACACGAATCAGCACTGGTCTGGAGAGGATCAGGGAATCATAGAATAGTTTGGGTTGGAAGGGGCTTTTAAAGATCACCTAGTACGACCCCTTGCAGTGAGCAGGGACATCTTTAACTAGAGCAGGTTGATCAGAGCCATGTTCAACCTGACCTCAAATGATTCCAGGGATGGGGTATCAACCACCTCTCTGGACAACCTGGGCCAGTGTCTCACCACACTTGGTGTAAAAAATGTCTTCCTTCTATGTAGTCTAAACCTACCCTATTTTAGTTTGAAACCATCACCCTTTGTCCTATTGCAGCAGACCCTGGTAAAACAACTGTCCCCATCTTTCCTATAGGCCCCCTTTAAGTACTGGAAGGCTGCAATAAGGTCTCCCTAGAGCCTTCTCTTCTCCAGGCTGAACGACCCCAACTCTCTCAGCCTGTCCTCACAGCAGAGGGGTTCCAGCCCTCTGATCATTTTTGCAGCTCTCAGGACCCACTCCAACAGGTCCATATTGTGCAGAGAGCTCTAGAGCTGGATGCAGTACTCCAGGTGGGGTCTCACCAGAGCAGAGCAGAGGGGGAGAATCACCTCTCTTGACCTGCTGGCCACAGGAATGAGTGTGCTAAAACTGTTTTTCACATACATTGGACAGCAAGAGGACCAGCTTGCTGAGACTAAAAGAAACTCAAGAGATGGATGAAAATAAGAGGGGAGGTTTGGTAGGGGCGGGACAGGATGGACTTAGTACATGGAACAGGAGGAGATAGGAATGTGGTGATGAAATACATGGACTGGAAAGATAGAAATAAGTAGGGAGAGGCTTCTGAGTAAAAACAAAGGGTAGCTGTTTTTCTGATGGAACACTGTATCAGCTTTTGGAACATGTGTAGCATTTTGGGAACATCTCATCAGAAACTATGGAAGATCTGAGCAAAAATTAGCAAGAAGTTGGCCAGGATAAGTGCTCATCATTGGCAGATGTTGACAGCACCATCTCAAATATTTCATTTCACAGGTACTTTGCCTTTTTATGGAAGGCTCCTTTAAAGCCTCATTGGACAAATTTCTCAGAGAGAAAAAGAAAAAAGAGAAAAATCAGTCTGATTAGCTCTCAGCCTTAGAATCGCAGATGAAATGGAGGGCAGCCAAGAAAAAAGTGTTCAGTGCATGTGGAAGTAGTGTCAAATAGCTGATAAAAGGACCATCACAGAAATAGTAATACACAGAAATAGAAATGCAGATTAGTATTTATCTTGAGACTAATATTCCATCTATGATATGAAGGATACCTCTAATGTGAATGTTCCGGAGTGACAAAAAGGCAACATACTTCAAAAGACTTTTAAAATATTGCCTAGAATACTCAAAATAGTTTTAATAGCACACGTGAAATAGCCACAAACATACCCAAGCTATTCTGTGTGAATGTCCAGGAAAGGCATGGTCACCTTTTGCTGCCTAAAAACCATGAATATCAATTATATTTCATTCTACGCATAAGGGGTCTGTACCCTTTCTCTCTGCCTTGGATAGTCCTTCCTTTTTGGATAGCTAGGTATAAAAGTTTGATGTAGCCAGCAGATATTGTATCTACAGTTCTTGGATTTTCTTAAACCTGGCATACAGAATCATGGACAGAAGGAACTGGCACAATCCAGTGTTCAGAGCAGTTCCACGGCTGTCAGGAATTTCTTATAAAAAAGTTACCAAGGCAGTATAGAACAGTAGAAGCCTAAGCTCCAAAATATTGAACTACATGAGTAAGCTCCAGTGTAAAACTAGCTTGCTAGTGTTTTTTTCACAGCAAAAGACAATTGCTTTTTTCATTTTGCTTTCTAACAATGCCCCGGCTTCCCTGGGAAGAGACCAGACATGCTGTGCTTAAAAATGTTATGCATTAGAGAAGATGCATTTCATACTTTTAGATTACATTGTCTCTACTGTCCCTAATTTGTTTTGCAGTCTTTGTTTTTCCCCTCTTCTGGTGGACATGTCAAGGTATATTTCTTGTCAATTAGTAGCATCTTGTGCTATGCAGAAAACTGATCAAAGGGAATATTTGCCCAGAATAGATGGTGGCACATACAATGGCTGCAGTTCAGAGAATCATATAAGCATAGAAAAGTTTGGGTTGGAAGAGACCCCTCTATTGTTGACAGGGACACCTTCCACTGGACTAGGTTGCTCAAAGCCCCATCCAGCCTAGTCTTGAACACATCCAGGGAGGGAGCATCCACAACTTCCTTGGGCTACTTGTTCCAGTGTCTCACCACCCTCAGAGTGAAGAACTTCTAATTTCTAATCTAAATCTACCCTCTTCCTATCACTACAAGCCCTTGTAAAGAGTTCCTCCCCAGCTTTCCTATAGGTCCCCTTCAGATACTGAAAGGCCACAATAAAGTCTCCCTGTAGCCTTCTCTTCTTCAGGCTGAACAACCCTAAGTCTCTGCTTCTCCTCGTAGGAGAGGTGCTCCAGTCCTCTGATCATCTTTGTGGCCCTCATCTGGACCAGCTCCAGCAAGTCCATGTCCTTCTTGTGCTGGGGGCTCCAGAGCTGGACACAGTACTCCAGGTGTGGTCTCACGAGAGAGGTGGAGAATCACTTCCCTCAACCTGCTTTTAGATTTAAGCATAATCCTCCCTAAAGATAGCATAAAACTTGTCTTTATCCAGTACAGCATCAGTAGTTTCACACAGGACTCATAGTAGCCATTCAACTAAGAGAACATAATCAGGACAACTGATCGCTGTTAATCAGAGGTGGAAATACACATTTATCAAAACATCAGAAAGTGGCTGGCTGTTGGGTCCCATGAAGTTTTACAAAGAAGATATTATATAAGATTATAAGAAAATATGCAGGGACTCAAAGTATGTAACTACAAACTGTAAATACTATTTTCTGCTTATTTTTCATTCTTTTGCATGCTTTTGCTGTCTTTTTTCTGCATAGTTTGAAAAATGTGATTGTGATTATTTTCTTTTGCAGGATTCTCTTTATTTGTTTCTTAGTTTTTACACTTCTTTTGTCCACTTGTACCTTTTCCTTTCCTGTGTAATTGAAAGGAGTGTCTGCTTTTATGTAAAAAAGCTTTGCAAAAAACATTTTGAGGGTTCTCAAGACCTTATCAAGCTGCTACTTACCTGAAGGCAAACCACAATTGATTTTAGCTCTCAGGCTAATGAGAAAACCTTACACAGAGCTTTCGCACTGCTGGAAGCCCTAACACAAGGATATCATATATACAATCAGAGTTGAAGTTGGAGGTGCCAGGTAAATGCTGTGTGAGTTGTTTGATCCATAACAGAATTGCTGCTGTTTGCAATTGAGAGAACAGGGAAAATCTGTCCAGTTCTGCCTGGCTTATGTCAAAGAGGGAAAGTTAAAGCAAGTGGGAGGGAAGTTGTGTTTCCTCTCTAAATTAAATACCACTCGTAGAAAATTGGTGGAAGTTCAATGAATGTTTTATACTGCTGGGGGGGGCTGTACATTTTCTGTAATTATTTTTTGATGTTATATTGTTATTGCACATCCAGTTTATCACCGGAGGCATTATTTGACCACTTGTGTCTGTATACATGTCCAGTTAAAGTTTAGATGAGAAACGTGGCCTTCAGCTAAGATCTTCAGTTCTTACTGTCAGCAGCTGAGAAACAGAGTTTTTTTTCTTTTTTTAGAACAAATCCCTGCCTTCTCTCATCCCTGGTGCTTTTGCCTGTCGCAGGGGTCGCTGCTGTGGCAGGCTGCTCCCAAACTGGAGTTGACAACCTGCCAGTTTTGAGATTAGTGTTGATGAGTCCTTGGATATCATTAGCATATGTTAATTACTCATTAGTGTATGTACATGGCATGGTGAGTGTCTCTGGGCAACCCTGTGTGCCCATAATATTTGCATATGACTTTCCAAAAATTCCTCTGTGGCCACAATGGTCAAAGCAGTAGCTCTTGTACCTTGAAGATGGAGAGAGTGACATTGAAGGAAGACAGCAGTGCTTAAATCCCCATCAGGATAAAATCATAGTGCACTGAAAGTTGCAGAGAGTGGCTGACCATAAATGCTTTACGTGATCAAAACCATTAATAATGGTGCATTTCCAAGGGTAGGGGATGGGGGGACAGTTGAAATGCCTGATTTTGAAGTAGTCAAAAACCTCAACATAGAGTGCTCAGAGCATTCCCTTCATCATTTCTTCACACTTTGTGTGTCCCACTTCTGAAATGAAAAAATGCAGCATTCATTTTCCATAAACTTGGAAAACTGGTGTTTTGAATACACGTTGTAATTAAGTGATTAAATCACTTTTTTTTTCCTGGTTCTGTGGTACTAAACCTGGCTCTCTATTCATTCCTTAATAATTTTTACTTCTATTGCCTTGATATTGTTTGTCCATCAAAAATGTTAATCATGTTAGATCATTCCTATTCAGCCCTCCAGAAATGTTCCCTCCTCTCCTTAAGTGGGTATTCTTTGATCAAAATGCAGGAAGTGTCTGTTTCTTATTCTTGCTGTCAAAATAAAAAGCAGAGGAATGACACAAACACAGCATCTGTCTGCATCGTGGTGGGAGCAATGTGTTTCCAATAACAGGAGGGGTTAATGAGACATTATAGGACAAATACTCTTGCAGAACTTTTCAAATATGATCCTGCGTTAAATTCTTTATATCATATTTGTTAGTCTGTGCAGATGCAAAACTTGGGCTTATTACCTCTTTTTAGTTTAACTTTTAGGTTAAATGTGATCAATTACTCCAAATACTGTTGACACCTCTACAGTAGTGTTCAGTGTCATAGCTTCTAAGTACCCCAAGTTCCTTAGAGATGAAGATGAATATACCTACACAAATTTGTTCCTTGACTGTTACTTTGCCAACATCTTTTAACTGGCAGATGCCTCCTTCTAACAAAATTTGTCACTTCCTCAGAGAGGATGAAGTTTGTTCAGAATTGTCACATTGTGTTAGGAATTCAGGCTCTAGAGAGTATCATATGAGAGGCTTTCCATCCACAACATGCTGGGCAAGGAGCAATCTCAAACATAACGGTGACTTTAGGGCTCCAAAAGAAGAAAAGATCCTGAGCCACTAAGCTTTATTGCTTCTGTTATAGCAAATAGTGATGCACTGCCACAGGGCTCCTGTGTTATTACACTATCATTTATTTTAACCAGTAATGGCCTTATTGGAGTTTTATATCTAACTTTTTTTGTATTTGCCAAAGTCAACAGTATTCATGTAGATTAATGTTGCTTCAACAGTGTTCTGCTACTGAGGAACTGAGTAATATTGTTATGAGGTGTGTTAGTCTTCATTAGGTAGTAATAGCTCTTAATAAGGTGGCAGAAGTCCTGTAGCAAATACCTGTATTTGAATATGATCCCAGTTTCCAGGACTTGGAACTTTTATCCCTCTCATTGAAAATTGAGATGAAAAATAATAGCCAAACCATGATGAGTGGAAAGGTTTAATCCAAAAAATGTAGCTGTTTGTAGTCTTTGCAATCTCCTACGAGGACAGACTGGGAGAGTTGGGGTTGTTCAGCCTGGAGAAGAGAAGGCTCCAAGGGGACCTTATTGTGGCCTTCCAATATCTGAAGGGGGCTACAAGAAAGCTGGGGAGGGACTTTTTAGGATGTCAGGTAGTGGTAGGACTAAGGGGAATGGGTCAAAACTAGAGGTGGGTAGATTCAGATTAGACGTTAGGAAGAAGTTCTTCCCCATGAGGGTGGGGAGACACTGGAACAGGTTGCCCAGAGAGGTGGTGGAAGCCCCACCCCTGGACATTTTGAAGGCCAGGCTGGTTGAGGCTGTGAGTAACCTGCTCTAGTGGGAGGTGTCCCTGCCCATGGCAGGGGGGTTGGAACTAGATGATCTTTAAGGTCCCTTCCAAGCCTGACAATTCTATGATTCTTCATTTTTCACAGACCAAAGTTTTCCATTGGTCTGTTTGCTGTACAGCCAACCGTAACTGCTGCTTCTGTGCTAAAATGATAATAGAAAGATATGAGTTCTTGGTTTACATTTCACAGAGCTGGCAAGAATAGATGCTCATCCAAGACACTGTTAAATAGTATTTCATCAGTATCAACAAGACCTGAGCTAACAAACTAACAGAACTAATTATCTAACAACATTTTCATGTTTGTTCTATTACTTAAACTGTCAAAAATGCAAATGTCTTGTGTATTTAAGAACATGTCAACAATTGGTTTTATTATCCACTCTTTGTTTTTAATAAACGTGGGGTTTGTTCTTTTTTAGAAAAGTGTTAAGGGATCAAAAGTGGATTGTTTTGCATATACATATGCATTAATTACCTACACAGATTTCTTTAATAATATGAACTGAATACTGACACAAGAGGGTGATTTGTACATGTAACCAAGAATCCTTTTTACTTGGAGGTGATACAGCACAAAGAGCACAGTTCAGTCTTCCCTATCAAAATGTCTAGGTCATGTTTTATGAAGGTAGTCAATAAGCAGGAAGAGGTGAAAAATGTAGTTATAGTCATAGTAAAGTATTTGGGATTCAACTTCTTAGACTCCAGAATAACACTTCTCTTTTTGCCTATAGTTTCTAGGGTCTAGGAAATAGAAAACAGAGCCTCTGCATAGCATGTTCACCATTACATATAGATGTATTTCATAATTACATGTCAGTCTCCAAGTTCTACCTTTTATGCATCACTTCAATAAAGCCAGCTTTTCTGCTTTTTATACTGTAACTAGAATTGAGAATGAATTACTATCTTTAACTCTTCAGCACTAGTTACATTTATTCTGATATATCAAAGTCATTAATATAAATAAGAACATTTTAATGAGAATAGATAGGAAGGCTCGGCAGCAACCAAATAAAAGTGGTCTGAAACAAGTCCCAAAACTGAACCTTGGAGCAAAAAACTAAAATACTTTTTTTTCCAGTATCTTATGATTGACAGGGGTAAATTTCATGGAAATGAATTAGAGAATTACAGTGGTAGGGGACAATCATTGATATAGTCCAGATAAAGACTTCCATTAAGTGAAATGTGGAAAACATCTGACATGTAGGAGTGGGTTAATGTCCCCGATGTGCCCCACTAGTCTCAATGTGCTATCAGAGAGGGCAGCACAGAGACAGTGATTGTAGAGGCAGCACAGGCATTGAGAAGAAAAAATATCCCAAGAGGCATAATTACCACTAGCACTGTACAGAAACCTCCCCCATCTGACAAAACAAAAGCATATTTTCGTGAGAAAATTTTTGTTTGTATATTATGTTACTTAAATGGTTACTTGGTTTAGGCAGAAAAAGAAATTATCTTACTCTGAAAGAACACTGTTCACACAAAAAGTGTGTTTTCTATAGGAAAAATGTGTAGGGTGATGCATCTCTGTTTAGGAAGGCTAGCTGTGTATTCCTCAGATGAGAACATAAGATTTTTGTTACCTTGACTGGGGATAATATCTTAAAAAGATGTGCAACTTGAAGCAGCAAGGTCCTCCAGGAAACATTGGAAAAGGACTGTTGGATTCCTCTGAGTGATAGAATCACAGCTACCTGGGAGCAAATTATCATCACTGATTTTCACTCCATGTCTGAATGTATTTCTTCTCAGAATTGCAAAATACTTCCATAAGTGGCCTTAGTAGGAAAGCTGCTTTGATGGCATGAGGGATCCTTTAGTTCTTTCAGCTGAAAACGCTGAGAATTATTTAAGAAATACAAGATCTGACCTTGAACAAATCTTCAGGGCTAAGCTCTGTGATCAAGTTACTGAGCCATATCAGAGGTGTGGTAATACTCCATATTGCCTGTATTAACTCAGGCCAAATTCAAGGAGATTCCACACGAAAGAAAGTTAATTTAAGATTAAATGCTGCTATCTATAGCTCATGAGCATGTGCAAGAGCAGTGGAAAGTTACCCACCTCAGCTGAAGTGCAATAATGTGGCAATAAACATTATGGAGGAATGTCTATAGCCAGCAATTAGGAGATATGATGCATAATTATTTTTTTGTGTTGTGTATTCTTGCCAGTAAATAAACGTCATTCAGGGGGTCAGACAGACGTCTCATATATCAGATAATATTCATTAGTTGCTTCTCAGGTCATAAAATTGCCAGGAAACCCATTTGACACTCCAGATAGAACTCTGAAATGCTGACACCACATCATGGCAACCTAACTCATTGTTCACTTGGGGAATGAGCAACAGGTTGCACTCAGAGTCTGTGTCTGCATGTTCTGGGTGTTGCCCCTTGTATCTTTGCTGTGTTTCGTGTTGATGATCTTCATTTTCCTTTCCCAGGTTTTTCATCCACTTTCACTGACCTTGTCCCAATTTTAAGTCTTTCTAGCTATGTCTGTTATCAAAATTCTTTACCTGAATCCATTACACTCTGTGCACTTATCCCATTAATTGCCTTCTCCTGCTTCACCCATAGACCTTTCCTAGGTCCCATCCATTTCCTGTTTGTGTAGTTACCATTTTTCTTATCGATTCCCCAACCAAATGTATCCTTTTTTTGCCAGCTTTATTGCAAGTTAGGATTTGTATCAACATTTTCTTATTTCTTTCTCTGTTTTTTTATCCTTTCAACATAGAAGTTGACTTACAATTTTATAAAAACATACACAGGGGGTTTTTTCCCCCTTGTTTTCATAAGTATTCCGAGGTATAAAGGCAGCTTTTTATCTAAATATGCCCTGCAACAAAGAGTTTATCTGCTTTCCTTGCTTTTTTTCATTTTCTCAGAAAAGAACAACTTTGGGAGCAAGCAAGCAAGCATGTGTTGGAGGCTGGGATGAGCAAAGAATCTGGACCCTCAGGGGATCTTTGCATTCATTTTATAGTGGGAACTATGGTTAGCCAGCCTGTCTTCAGTGTGTGCTGTGTGTAACGTCCTTGCACACAAAGAGCAAACAGGATTTCTGTCAGAATGGTTTAGTTCAAGCAGACATAACAACAAACAAGGAAGGAACAGAAGTCAGATACCCACAAGAGAGGTAGTGTGTGTGTGTCTCCACTGATAATCTGATTAAATTTGAGGTGAAATTACTAGTTTCCACCACTTTTAGAAAATCAAATTTGTAGCGACACAAGAAATGAGTGTCTCAGTTCAGCGTTAAATATTGCACAAAATTGGTTTCTTCCTGACTGGCAGCCACAGCCTCATGGCTTCAAAGAAAGGCTCTTTTAATTACTACACATCTTGTGACAGTAACAGGTCTGCTCCCATATCTGGCATCTGACCACCTTCTTCAGCATGCAAGGAATAGTCACTAACTAACTTCATTTTTGGGCCTTGAAGTGTCTGAGTAAAGAGCTTCACTGTTTAAAGGAAATCATTTGTCATACACCAGGTGTGGACAACAGCAATTACACTCAGTTTGACACTGGGAACCTTCATCACTCTGGTTACTGGACAAAACCTATTCATGATCTGTTCTCATATGAAAATGTAAAGTCCATTTTTATTTAAAGAACTAGAAATGCAAATTAGGCTAGTAGTTCTTTATTATGTATTTGCTATAAATAGCTATAGTTCAAACCCCTCCTTTCAAACTGGAGGAGGGGAGATTTAGATTGGAAATTAGAAGGAGATTCTTTACCCTGAGGGTGGTGAGACACTGGCACAGGTTGCCCAGCATGGTTGTGGATGCTCTACCCCCGGAGGTGTTCAAGGCCAGGTAGGATGGGGCCTTGAGCAGCCTGGTCTAGTGGGAGGTGTCCCTGCCATGTCAGAGGAGTTGGAATTAGGTGATCTTTGAGGTCCCTTCCAACCCAAACCATTCTATGATTCCTTTCTAACCAACCCTAGGGGGTTGGAATAGATGATCTACGTAGGTCCCTTCCAACCCCTACCATGATATGATTCTGTGATAGTTATTAATAGTAATTAGTTATTGATAGTAAACATATTTATGAAGTCTTTTCAATGCCTATTTGAGGATTTTTACCTTTTTTTAAAGTTATTTTTATGTAATTTTATATACTTCTGAGTGTATAAATCAGGTATTATTTCTTTAATGCTAAATTATTTGTGTGTCAAAAGAAATCATTCAAATCCTTCAAAAAATTAGATATATGAAGAACTAAAAATTTTCTAGTTACAATTGTCATTTAGGCTTTATTTTAAAACAAGGTCTTACAGCAAATAATTTTCTGAGCATCTCAGTTTTCAGACAACATTCATTGTGAAAACACATTTCCCTTAACTGAAGTAATGAAATGAAGCTGAGATCTCGAATTCTTGTCTTTTCATACAGTTGTAGAATATTGCATTGTTAAACTTTTAAAATATTTCAGCCATGACATGAGAGCATTAACCTCTATTTGGGGAAAAAAAAAACATTTATAAATGGTGGTCAAGTCAACGAAGTTTCCTTTTTGAAGGGAATTCTAAAAGGCTAATATATAGTGTTGATTATGCTCTAAAAGATTGTGAGCAAAGGCAGCAGGAAACCATTGTGTGAATTTGGGGAATATTGAAAAAAATCTGGCAATACTGGTGGTAGGTTCTCTGGCTTGAACAGAAGCCCTACCTTTGAGTAAAAGCAAGAACTTTAACTGTTGATCTCTGAAACCAGCTTGTCCTGGGCCACAAGCTCAGCTCTCACCTTCTCCCTATTCCTTTCCCTGGTTCTTGAGCCAGAACTAACAANTCAGTCAGTGAGTGGTGAGCAACTCCATTGTTCATCACTTCTTATATATCCTAAATTGTATTATTATTATATTTTATATTATTATTAACATTATTATTGTCTTCCCTTTCTGTCCTCTTAAACTGTCTTCATCTCAACCCATAAGTTTTACTTCTTTTTCCNTAAAATATTTCAGCCATGACATGAGAGCATTAACCTCTATTTGGGAAAAAAAAAACCATTTATAAATGGTGGTCAAGTCAACGAAGTTTCCTTTTTGAAGGGAATTCTAAAAGGCTAATATATAGTGTTAATTATGCTCTAAAAGATTGTGAGAAAAGGCAGCAGGAAACCATTGTGTGAATTTGGGGAATATTGAAAAAAATCTGGCAATACTGGTGGGAAGTTCTCTGGCTTGAACAGAAGCCCTACCTTTGAGTAAAAGCAAGAACTTTAACTGTTGATCTCTGAAACCAGCTTGTCCTGGGCCACAAGCTCAGCTCTCACCTTCTCCCTATTCCTTCTCCTGGCTCTTGAGCCAGAACTAGTAACACTGTTGGTTGTGAAAAGCTGTGGCAGTATTTTAGGAAGTAAAAAAATTATGATGATTTGTGACACTGTTTGTCTACTGGTTTTGTTATCTGCCCAGTTACATCATTCTGTAATAATACACAAAAAAATGCACCTTCCTATTTCGGTCAAAGCACTTCATACATTTTAATGCATTGAATCCTTAAATATCCTAAAGCATAGGTTAATGACATCCCTGTTTTAAAGTTGGAAAACACAGAAATAGACAAGCTAGCATCAGCATTTTTCAAGCATCCACAGACTGTTCTCTCATTAAAAAATTAAAAACTATACAAAATCAGATAAATTTTTTTACATTGAAGGTCATATTGAGCTGGTAGAGCTGCAGTTCATAGCTGTGGCAGGAGCAGAAGACAAAGAGTGTCCTGGTTTTGGTTGGAATAGAGTTAATTTTCTTCCTAGTAGCTGATGCAGTGCTGTGGATTGGATTTAGTGTGAGAATAACGTTGATAACACACTGGTGTCTTCAGTTGTTGCTAAGTAGTGTTTATACAAAGTCAAGGACTTCAGCTTCTCATGCTGCCCTGCCAGAAAGAAGGCTGGAGGGGCACAAGAAGCTGGGAGAGGACACAGCCAGGACAGCTGACCCCAGCTGACCAAAGGGATATTCCAGACC
>VYZX01020978.1:128040-145999 GCA_013401335.1 Brachypteracias leptosomus | reverse complement strand
TGACCCCAGCTGACCAAAGGGATATTCCATCCATATGATGTCATGCCTGATATGTAAACTGGGGGGAAGGCTGGATGGGGGCTGCTGCTTGGGAACTGGCTGGGCATCAGTCAGTGAGTGGTGAGCAACTCCATTGTTCATCACTTCTTATATATCCTAAATTGTATTATTATTATATTTTATATTATTATTAACATTATTATTGTCTTCCCTTTCTGTCCTCTTAAACTGTCTTCATCTCAACCCATAAGTTTTACTTCTTTTTCCATTCTCTCCCTCATCCCACTGAGGGGGAGTGAGCAAGGAGCTTCCTGGTGCTTAATTGCTGGCTGGGATTAAACCACAGCAAAGAGGCCCACGCTTTTGTCCTGTCTTTTCTCTAAAGAGGTTCTAGGGCATATAAAAGTTATGAAGACATTATTAAATTGGCAACTGAACAACCATGTGTGCTTTGAACATAGAGAAATTTGAATTAACCCACAGTTATTTCATTTTCACTCATAATAAAGCAACATGTTGACAAGGCTAAACCTGGAACTGTAGCTTTAAATGGACAGTGATCTGGCATCTAGAAGAGGCTGTGGAGGAAATAGTTTCTTTGTTCTGCTGACTATGTTGTGGCTGTGAACAGAACAAGTCAAGAGGTGTTTTTCAACCCATGGCCCTGTCTATTCCTTCTAGCTAGATAAGTAATGGTCCTCTGGGATTTTTTGGCAAAACTCTTAAGCTTAGGAGAGCACCCTTACCCCTTTCCCCGTCCCCGTCTCAATCATGCTTAGGAGTGCTTCTATTTTAGTTTGTGCTTCCTTGTTCTAGAAAGAACGAAACTAACCCTAAAACATGCTGCTGATTGTGGTGTCATAACTAGAATATGGACTAGGCTAGGCTAGACTAGAAAATCTAACCTCAGCTTTTCATCCGACTCAACCAGTAACATCCTGAGGAGCTGAACTGGAAAACTTCACTGTATCAAAGGGATTTATCTTCCTGGGAGACAGGTTAGCAATAACAAGCTTCGATGTAAGAAAGAAAGTTTTATTCTAACAATTTTTGCCTTTACAGAGTTCAGACGTGCCAAGTTTGCTTCATTCTTGGGGCCTTTAAGTTCTGTTAAACCTCAAAGCGAGTTAGTGGAATTCAGCACTTTAAAAAATGATGCCCATAATTCTCCTCCTCCTCCAGTTTTGAGCAGCTGAGTGCCTGTCATCCATCGTTAGCTAGGGAAGCCCACAATCTGGACACAGGGAGGCTGCCATCAGTGGCTTGTCAATGCTTGCCCATTGTGGTTGGAAGCAGGGTCCTGTGGTGCTGCCCAGTGTGGTGGGTGAGGTGCTGGGGCAGTGCCACAGCCCCCACCACTGCCTCCCCCCAGGGCTCATACAGGGGACACAGACCCTCCTGTGATCAGCAATGGTGGTGGTTCAGTTTTGCTCGGTCAAAACGAGCAGCTTAACTCCTGAACCTTAATCATGCCCCGTTGCCCATTTCCTTGTTTTAATCCCTGTAGGATTGTTCATCCTCTGAAATCAACAAAAAGATCATATTTTTCTTCATTTTCTGAAGCCTCGTCATTTTTTCCAGACTTTCCATTTCACGCTGTTTGAATTTTATTAAGATCTCTTTACACAAAAGCAGAGTGCCATCTATACGATGCCCTGAGGGATCTGAAAGGCTGTTGCCATAATGTCGCAAAACTCTGGAGGCATTTTATTTCTACCAGAAGCCCTTTGGAGGATTGTGGAGAAGGATATAAAATATCTTAAATGTTTACAGCAGGGACCTTGCTCTCTGTTGGATTTTAATACAAAAGCACTTCTTTTTTTTTTTAATCTATTAATTGGCACATCACATTACTGCTGACCGAATAATACATGTCTACAAAATGGATTGTATTTTCTTTACATCCCGGGATGGAGAAGACTATTATGGATAATATCATGAATCTTTTCTTAAGACTATGACTTTCTTTTCAACACCTCGATTATTACGAAGTATTTTCACCAAGTATTTTCCAGAAGCACCTCTGTTTTATCTGTTTCTGCCTCCAGTAATTTCTGTTCTTCCCAAACACAAAGATTTTGTAGGTGTTAATAAGGTTTTATTTTCACCGGTCAGGCTTGAAATCAAAAGCAACTGCTGAACTCTCAGTAGTTTCTTATATAGCACAATAGTCCTGCTCAAATGAGTTTTGAAATAAAATTGTGCAGGAAGCTGTATTCTAATTTGACAAAAAGATGTCTTGTGAAAAAACTCTATTTTTTAAAGCCTGTGATATAATCATGTGTGTGTGCCCATGTAATATAGCAGGAGACATATTTAAATGATTATTTAATTAAAACAACACGCCTAATTTGATGTTATCTGCAAAATTACTGAGGGTGCCCTTGATGTCCTCATGCAGATCATTGATAAATGTATTAAGGAGAACTGGCCCCAGTACTGAGCCCTGGGGAACACCACTTTGTGACCAGCTACCAAGTGGATTTTACTCCATTCTCCAGCACTCTTTGGGCCCAGCTATCCAGCCAACTTAGGAATCAGTGACTCAATTTTCTGTCACAGATAACTGAAAATAGTTACAGGAAGTATCAGACCAAGTAAAAAGGATTTTTTACTTTCATTCATAAAATTGCAAGAAGCCTATAAAAATACAGAAATCAGACACTGATAATATAATGTAATTACTAATATAAGTATGTCAATTTGCACCACTTTTTGACACCATATACATTCTCAAAGTAATGGTCACTCAATAATCTTAACATTGTTGTCTACTCCCATTTTCTCTTTTCCCAGCCCTCTCTGTCATTTCATTTGCCGTGTACCTCTCTTCTTCCTCACAATAAAGCTACATTGGTATCACAGATAAGGATAACAGCAGTTGCTCTCTCAAAAGAATAAAGTAGATTTTATTTCTGGTGGTTTTTTTCACTATTTAATCTTCTTGTACTACAGAAATACTGTTCCTATTGTCAAATAGACTGAATGGCTTTTGTAATTATCTAGATAGCTTTAGACACTGCCTCACATAAATGTACTAACAGAGACAGTTATAATTTAACCCTCTTGATGATGTCTTTCAATACAGCTTCTTTGTAGTGATTAGCCATAATAGCATTTTTAATTGGTCAATGTTCTCTTAAAATGTCAACTTTTCAAAGTCATGATGTGCTATGTACTTCTGGCATCAGTTGGTTAAGAGAATTAAATTTAGCTCCCACTTACCAATGCAGACATTTGAAACAATGCTGGAAATAACTGACTGTATTACCTCAGGTTTTTATTCTATGATAAAACTTCTTTCTCGCTATCCAGATGATGATTAAAACTGAATTTAAAGGTTATGTTCACGAAGCCCTGTACTTCTCTTGGAATATGTCTCTCTTCAATGGTAAAAATAACTGCAGATTTTCAGAATTCCAGAGTTTAACTACTAAAGTCGGCATTTTCTACTGCAAGGTGTGCACTTTTTATAGCAGTTAGATAAAAATTACACAGTACTCATTTTTCTTTTCCTTCCATTCTGCTTAAATCTCCCTGCAGGATGTGTGACACAGGAGAAGGGCTGTTCACCTTTCAGACGCGGGAAGGAGAAATGATCTATCAGAAAGTCCATTCTGCAACACTGGCAATAGCAGAGCAACATGAAAGATTAATGATGGAGATGGAGCAGAAAGCAAGGGTAAGGTCCTTTCACCAAAATCTTTAGACTTATAAAGATTAGTAATGAAGAGAAGTAAGGAGTAATGACAGTCCATGGATTCAGCTGTGATGATGGTATTATCAGCGTGGCTAAGACAAAACAGACTTTTGGATTTATGTATTTCCGTGGTCAGAGATTTTCAGCATGTGCAATGATCTATATTTTCAGCATGTACAATGAGCTATACAATGATCTATTGTTGGTGGGTTTTTTTGGATTGGTGGATGCCATTACACACAAGATCCATGATTACCTTCTTGAAAATTGTGACTCTGTTACTCAAGGATTAAGCCTTTAGCTGAAGCCAGCTCTGAGTTTGCTATCTATGAATGGGTGCTAATTGCTTCTCATGCCCTTACAAGTAGAAAAAACCAAATCCAGTATAAACACTCCTAGGTGAGAGCAGACATGTTCTGTTTTTCTTAAGCCTGAAAAAAAGTTACTTTCCCTACACTATAATAAGTAGCAGTGAAATGTGAATTCATAAATAGGTATTTTTTAGTTTTAAGTTCACAATTTCCAATTTGCACAAATAATCTTTAAGAAACTACTGAAAAGTTTGGAGTTTTTTGAGGCAGAATGAAAAAAAAAGTGTTTCCTGTGTGCTTAGGAGTAAAAATGAAATCTTAAATGATCATTCTGGAAAGGTAACTTTCAACTGAGGTTTGTAACTACCAGAGAGGAAGGATATGGGGAGGCCAGGGAACCTGGTCTGCATGCTTTCCTTCTCGGATGACTACAATTCTCCACGTATCTTTGTCCCTAGAAAGAGATTTGATGGTAATTGCACCATTTCCAGTGACTCTCTCTTCCTTCCCTTGCCTGCCATGTAGGTGCCCATAGTCATGCAAACATGACTTTCATGATCCTCTCCCCCCACACTCCATCACTGTCAAAATATCTTGCTCACAATCCTGAGAGAAAGGCTTTTGAAAAAGGCAACTTAAGACCCTGGTGTTGAACTTTCTCCTAAGTACTCCTCAGATAAGTCTGTTTTTCTCTATTTACTAAAGAAGAAACTTGAAAAACACTTAGATTTTCATGTCAAAAGTCTATTATGTTGAATGTTCCCCTCAGACTCTGTAAGTCAGATATGAGAGAGGAAGCCATAAAAAGTGATTTTTTTGTGGTTTATGAAGAAAGGTGAATGAATTTTTCAGTAAAAGCAGACAAAGTAGGAGCATTTACACAATAGCTGGAATGCACAAACTTTGGACAGAAAAAGCAGGAAGAGGAGAGTTCATGGTCAGGATTAAAATAAGGTTAGGGACACAGGGGCAATTGCTGGAAAGTACAGGACAAGATGATGAAGTAAGTGGAAGGGCATCTGAGAAGTAGTAGAAGTGCTGGCAAAAAACAGCTGTATTCTTCTAGACAGAAAGTGATTGAACAATAGTCCAAAGGCAGGAAAAAACATCATTATAAGTATGTTTGCTTTTAAAATGTCTACACCAGTAAGAGAAATTAGAACATTTTCATGCTGCTGTAAAGGTCAGGATCATAGAGGATTTTCCTTTCGTGGAGCCACCACTTTCAGGTCTCTCACACATCAATTAGCTGCTGCTTAGCAAAGCCATTTCCCTTCTGCCATCAGATGACTTCCCTGAAACCTCCTTTGTGAGGGCTGTGGCCATATGGTGGGTGATACCAAACTCTGAGAGCAGGCTGAGAAATAGAAGTGACTCATCAGCCACGTCCTGTCTGATGCACTTGGCTCCTGGATGAGCCTGAGCTGTGATCTGCAGAGGGAGATGGGTGGAGGCCTCCTCTAGGCTACT
Source organism: Brachypteracias leptosomus (assembly GCA_013401335.1). NCBI lineage: Eukaryota > Metazoa > Chordata > Aves > Coraciiformes > Brachypteraciidae > Brachypteracias > Brachypteracias leptosomus. The sequence goes on along the minus strand of VYZX01020978.1, from coordinate 140,518 downwards.
GGAGGCTGCCTAGAAGCTGTGGGCTGTGTAAAAGAGGTGGAAAAATCTGTTGATTTTATACTTCAACTAATAAGCTAATGTTGGTTTGATTTTGGAAGCTTGGCTGCTCCTGACTGATGGGGTGGCTGAACATTGGAGGGGTCATCTCTGTCATTTGCAGCATTTGAGTTGTATTCCTATTAGAAGCAAAATCTGAAGATATTAAATAGAGAAAGTCTGTGTTATTTTCTGTATAACAAGTATAATGCTTCTCCAATACCTAAATCCAAGAGTTTCACCAAGTGCCTATGTATACTTTTTACATAAGATCTGAAATCTAAATACAAGAAAGAGTATGTTTTTAAATCAGGGATCAAGAGGCCATAAATATCTTTTAGGCCTTCCCAAAGCTTGGCCTTTGAACCTTCATATCTGTAACTATATACTTGGGGGTTTTTGCTCTTTCCTGACCCTTTCCATAATGAACAGCTCATGCTTAATATTACAGAAATGAATTCTTTTTTTTTTCTCTTGTAAAGGTGAAAATGAAATAATTTTTTTAAAGTAAAGGAAGCTTAATGGTATATCCACTATTACACAAATCAGGAAAAGGCAAGAAACATAATGGTAATTCCATCTTTACTTATTCCTTCCCATCATTAGAAGTGATATATTAGAAAAGGCTCTTGAATATTTATGTGCTCTGTCCTACATGCTAACCTATTTTAAGTAATTAATACACTGAAGTTTCATTTAGAGTTTTCCAGATTATAAATAGTTGTAATCCAATACTATAAAATGAATACGGTTTATAAAAGAAATCAAAGTACATTTTTTCCCAAAGCAATCTTGATGAAATATATAAATTACAGTCAGCTCTCATGATGAATATACAAAGTGCATTGCCTTACTGATGAAGCAAAAAGACACAAAACACACAAAAAACCAGAAACAAACTCTGGCAGAAGGGAAAAGGTGAGATCAGTTGCTGCTGCCAGAGCCCACATTTACTCCATTTATGGAGGTCTCTGAACACAAAAATGCTGCTTCAGAATACTGAGCAATAAATTCAGTTTTGTGCTAAGAAATGTATTATCCAAGCCAAGTAACATAGAGGATAACTATGTTAATAAGAGGAAGACATGAGAAGGAAACAAATTCATCCTATTACCTTAGAAAGGGCATGGACTGGAAGCAAAATTATTCTGTGTCAGCTAATAGAGTACCAAGTCTGCCTCCTTGGCATCACAAGCAGCAGAAGCCCTGTCAGGTTAAGTAGTCAAGTCATGGGCACACTTTTGTGTTCTGCACATTTCCCTTTCAAATTACAACACTGGAAAAAAGACCTTAAATACGTGATCAATAGTCCCTGACATAGGTGTGGTTTTGAGTTGGTTATTGGTTTTAGACCAAAGCAGATTGGTTTTTATTCAAATACTGTGGTAAAGTGGACAGTGATCCAATTTAGCTCACATGGTCTTCTTGATTATGTTTGAAATGTTAAATTGCCAAAGTGATAGTGTTTTATGCTCACTTGCTTTGAGACAATAACAAATTTGGGACAATTCACGTAATGAAATTCTTTTCATGGAAATTATCTATATACTTACTTTTTTCAGTCTTTGTTTTTTTCATAGATCAATGCAATAAGATGATAATTTTTGCTTGTAGTTGTTTTTTTGAGGGAAGGGGGAAATATGGGAGTGATTTGTTAGTGGTTTTACGGTATCAACACAACAAAGCAATAAAAATGAACAATGACTGGCTTTCTATTTACAAGATTTTATTTAATGCTGTTTTATTATCTATATGAGGGTGTCATCAACTCTGGTTTTATCATCTGAATGGTCTGCATCCTTACAAACCTCTTCTCTTGCACACACATACACACCACCCCCACCTTTGTTTCTGAATGTAGCATTTAGAAATCTGATTGACCTGGCAGCCCTGGAATTATATAAAAAAAATTAAATAATCCAAACCAAAAAGTGATAGCCTCACTTTTAGCACTGATTGCAAGGAAGAGGATAATCAGCATTTACAGAGGGTACTTTTAGCCTCACAATAGCCTAAACATAGGCTAATGTTGAGCATGGAAGATACAGGTCTGAGTTAACAGTGAGCTCCTCCATCCTTCCCCCATTCCCAGGCTGGGCTGCAAGCTCCTTCCAGCTCCCTTCTGTTAGCTCAGGTGCTTATCTGACTCAGGGAGTCAATTCAGCTTGCTAATTTGGAAAGAAAAAATAAATATCTAAAAGGAAGAGGACTCTGCAGAGGTACTGAACTGAGTTGCTTTACAGAGGCACGAGTGAACAATCAGATCTTCCCTGCTATCCCATCCTGAGGAGAGAAGGAATCAGGAATAATTCACCCTCCATAAATGCTGATTATCCTCGTCCTTGCAATCAGTAGGTGATGCTGGGTTCGGTGGTCTTTTTTTGAAGAATCTCAGTGAGGATAATTTTCACACAGCAGTTGTTCTCAGCAGCACTTGTCTATCTAACCTCTGCTCCAGGGTGACAGCGTGCTTGCTGTCACACGGCTTTGGAATGTAGGATCTGATTTTCCTCTGTAATGCCAGCTTTGATCTTCCACCTCTCAGCCTCCACTGAAAACACTCCTGGTGCAGCTTCTGCACCCACTGATGTTCGAGTGTATAAATTGGGGGGGGTTAAGAACTGTAGATTTCTCATATTATGACTACGCATACAAGGGAGGCACATGAAAGGTATAGTCATACCTTTCTAACCTTATAAATCATTTCTTTCAAGAGCTGCCAGTAAAAACCTATTATGTAATCTCAAAAGAATAAAAATTTACAATGTGTAAAACAATAATTCTAAATAAGATAGCACTAAAGTTTATGTTAACCAGCTGAAGTTAACCAAACATTAGTAAGACTGAAGTATAAAAGCATGAAGAAATTATAACAGCACAAGTTTCATAACATTACCATAGGAAATATTATATGACACTTGTTTTGCTTTAGACAGCAGAGCTGTAAAAATAACCTAACTTTATGAAACACTGCATCTGTATATTTTTCTTCCATTCTCATTATTTACCAGTCTTGTCTCATTCAACTTAATGTAAATGAATGAGTCATCATGATAGATTTCTGTCATTTAAAAAAGATAGTATCAATGAGTTTATATATTATTTTTTTAAAAAAGTTATTCAGATGGAAATTCATATGAATATGCCAAAGAAGACAAATATCAGGGAATGGAACTGGGTTTAAGGAGAGGTTGAAGAGGAAGGTAGCTAAGAAATAAGTCTGTGAGTCATTTAATCTTTCTTATCTGGAACAGAATGAGGAGGGTAACAGCATTTCATAGAACTGGTATGAGGATAAATACAAGTGACAGGGTTGTCAGGCATAGTATTAAGAATGTAAACAGAATGAGGAATACAAATGTAAATTGTTTTAGAATCAGAAAAGAAAAACCAAACAAACTGAAGCTGGAGAAAATAACAGTGTTAGTTTCATAGTGAACTTTTAATTTAGCTTTGCTGTGTAAACAAGTTTGTACTATGTATTTCTTCATGGATTTTTAACCTGATCACACCCTAAATACATACTCATTGAAATATTACAGGATTAATCATCAACAAACGCATCAAACTTTCTAAATTTTCATTATAAAATAATGGTTTCAATTTGAAGTATCCCACCTTTGCCAGTGCATGTTCAGGGCTTCGTCTGGTGTATGGTGGTTATTATGTCTTTGTGTAATGATATGACTATTATTTTCAACCTGTGAAGTATGAGAAATTCAGAGAGACACTAGTAGAGGCAGCCAACCCAATGATTATATGAAATATTTAGCTAAAGTATATGTCTTTTGGGCTCCATTTCAGCACTGCAATTTACTTAATATGACAAAGCTCTTCTATGTTGTAATTCTGCCTAAGTGCATTTGGGTCAAGTCAATACATGGAGGAGAAACTGGAGAAGAAAACTCCAGAGTTCATCCATAAATGATCCCATGTCATAACACATTGGTCTCTGAGTACATTTTTTTCTGTTTCCAAGTTATGTATGAGCTCAGGTACTGAGGTTCTGAACACACAAGATCATTTCCCTGCCCATGGCATGGGGGTTGGAACTAGATGATCTTTAAGGTCCCTTCCAACCCTGACAATTCTATGATTCATGAGCTCATGCACTTTATATCAACTCAGGTATAGCCTCAGGTCAATTATTCAAGCAAATACTTAGCTCAGTATTGTTCTGTATTTCCCACCTGAAACTGCTGTGTGATGTTGCTGTATAATGTTTGTTTAGAAACTCTAGAACCCTACAAAAAGCATGTCTGCTTTATTGCAGTGTAGTTGGTGGATGGTTTACTTGGTTTGCACAGGTGTTGTGATGCCTATTTCAATTATTGGTTGTAGAGGTCTTTGAAAGTTACAGCTTAAAGCTGAAATAGCCTTGCAGTGTTTTTTGGCAGGAGAGGACTTCTAGAAAGGTAAAGCTCACCTTTCTTTGTGCTGGAAAGGGATAATAAAAAATTGAGAGTGTTACACTGCAGAATCTGTCTATCCACTGGCAAGCCATGACCAGCTGTAGATATTGCCAAGATTAACAACAAAAACTGGAATGCTGACTTCTTTTTTTTCCCCCTAAGTCAGAATTTGCATAGTTATAGATTTGAGTTTTGTAAACCCAGTTTCCATAGGTATCAGTAACTTCCCATAGGGTTTGTGTTTTCTTAAGCACATAGTGACATTTTTCCTGACTCTAATTTTTCTGTCAATTTTTAAAGAATTTTACCAGGCTCTTTGTTAGTCCTCAGGCTCAGAAAACTGTGTGTAGTTGGGTGAAGTAAATCCTAGAGTTGGGCGACAAGTCTATTTCTGACATTCACCACTTCAGAAGAAAGTAGGAGGAGGGTGTGAAAATTCATACTTGGTTTCAGAAGCAGTTAATGATTCCTCCAGCTGGAGCGGTTTTATTCCTCAATCTTATTTGAAATAAAATATTTTCTTGAATGTAGACGTATTTCATTGGCATTTTTTCAGGGACTGTTACTCATATCCAATAATAGATATTCAAATACTGCAGCAGTATCTGAATACTATGCAGCAGGTGCCATTCAATTCCAAAAAGAAAAGACTTCATCCCACCATGAAATCTGAACTTCCACAGCCACTCTGTTCCTTTCTTACCAAGTCAACATCCTTTTTTACCTGCATCTTCCTCCATCAGCAGCAGGGGTCTGCTGTCTCCTGTAGGGTACCTTGAAGGCAGTGAGAGGATGAGGAACAAAGCCCTGCTTCTCCAGGGGACCCTGTAGGTGGTGGTTGTTGCTGGATGTTTGAAACCACAGTACTGGGAAGGTCTTTACTATGGTAACGAAGGGTTAGTGCAGCTGCTCATACCCAGTGGGGGCACAGAGCTATTTGTCATGTCAGAAACGTTGCAGACAACAGCAAGGTTTGTGGATTGTGTAGGTAAGTGTCGTGGGTAGGTGCGAGCACAGAGCTGGCAAGTCCTTGCATAAGAGTGTATCAGGTATTTTAGGAGTTGGTGATGTAATTTAAATGCTGTTGTGCTGTTTGAAAGCTATTCACTAGAGCTTGCTCTGGAGTTTTGACTGATTTTGCAGTAGTAGTAGTCGTGAGGGCTCTCATTCAGAGCATGGGGGGAAAAATTCAATTCCTCCCTTGCCTGACATAATTTTGAAATCTCTCTTATCTGTAGCCATTAGGCTGGACGACCTTGAATGCGAGAATTTTCTTTCCTAGGGACTAAAACCCACTTACCTCTCCACATTGATACTAGAAATTACTCTCATTCTTTCCTTCTTAAGAATTTCTGGAATATTTTGTGTGTTGTTAAAATGTTCTTCTAGCTTTCTGACTGCTGTGCTACCTAAAACTCATATTGAAATCTGTCTTCCTCCTAATACAAAGTAGGAGCTGAACCAAAACTTGTAGTAAAAGCCTCACAGATGTGTCTCGTAACAGAGACAATTCAAGTTTCTTGGCTGGCAGGAGCCTGCTCCATCCTGTGAATCCATCCTAAAGCCACATACATGAATCCTGTGATCGTTGTTTTCCTGGTTCTGATCACCACCCTTATCTGTTGGAATGCCAGTAAACTGTATTGTGGACATTTTTATTTAATCAGCTGAGAAATGCAACAGGGCAAAGATGTCTGCGAAGTACAGCAACTGGAGATACAAAACCTCCTGAGAATTTAGCACGTAGACACTTTAAAAATCCATGGAGCCACCTATCTCAATTTCTGGGAACTTTTTGAAGATCTAGGTGCAAGATTTTGTAGAGGTCAGGTATCATTTATTTCAGCTTTGCAAAGTTGCATTGCTACATAAGTGGATTTGAAGGTTGATGACAAGCACATTTGTAATTTTTTTTTCCTTTTCTTTTCTTGTACTTTGCAAAATATGACACATTTACAGAGCTATCAAAGTAGTCGGAGAGGCAGTGTCAAGCTGAAATTCATATTTGTTTCCAGGAAGTGCAGGAAGTGAAGAGCCAAAGAACTTGCCTTGAACAAAATTGATGATTTGATTAGCAGCCTTATTTGCTAAAAGCCATGGGTAATATGGGTGATAAATTAGGAATGGTTGTTGTGATTATACGGTGGTTGTGTCATGCCTGACTGAACCCTATTTGACTGTTCCCAGCCCTCCCTTTAGCTGAACTTTGCGAAGCATTTAACATGGAAAGGAAGTTTTCTTTGGCATTTTATACATTTAAAACAACTTGCTTGTATAACTGTGCGGGTAGGTTTATGTCATCAAACTCTCTTAACCGGGTCATGTTGTCTTAAGTATTACTAGAAAAATAATTCTCAAGCCAGTTCTTCAATGGGTTTAATTTATTATTAATCCCATATCTGCTGTTTTGAGAAAATTGATTCCTGTAAACTAAAGTAGCCTATAAAGCTCCAATTATTATTAGCAAAAATAATAGCCAGTGAAGATACCCACTGCTCTCAGGAGACAGGTGTAATTATACTAATGAGTAAAATGAGGCACAGAAAGATTAAGGGCAAATTCAGCTGTGTCTGAACTGCCCAAGGTCATAGAGTAATCAGCTGTACATTGGGAATAGCCCAGCAACAAAACAACAACAAAATGAATCCTGAATCGTAGTCAGTCGCTTATTCACAGAAGAATTAACTTCTGAAAAAGTTATTTTTCACATGGTTTTCATCAGTCTTTTGAACTACAGTCTCATTCTGTATCCCCTGTCAAGCAAGGCCTTCCTCTGTTTCAGCACCTCTGTTCAGGAGTTCTTTATATCACCTGGGGGAATAGTTAAGGCTTTGTCTCTCATTAATAAGAAACTTCTTTATTAATGATATACAGAGGGGCACGGTGCTATTCAGAGAACAGGAGACTTAGAAAAAGTAATAATCTGAGAGGGGATCAAAAATTCTCATAATAGCCCTAAAGTTACTCTGTAAATCCCTTCTGTGCTTTTTATGCTTTGGCTCATCAGGTACCTGTTGGTAAGACAAAAATTAGGTGAAGATCACCCTTTGTCTTCATTTTGCATTTTTTTCTCTGCTTCTGCTCCTTTTTATAAAGATTGCAGCTTTTTTAACAGGGAAATTATTTATAATAATCTCTTTGATTATGTTTAGACTGAAGACAACAGACATTTAGTATCTAAAAAAAAGTACAGTACCTGAAATATGAGCAATTTTCCAATTAGAAACTGTCTTTTAAGATGTATTAATCAAAGCCTGTCCAGATAGGGGGGTGTTTTGTTCCTTTTTTGCTCAGCCTTGCGTCATTGTTCCTACATTACTGGCATCCCATGTATGATTCCAGCCATGGTAACAATTATTTATCAGCTTCCCTGCACTGTGTGGGGATCAGAAATGTGATGCAGTAGGACAGACAGTCCAGTCCCCAAACTGTTGATTCAACATTATTTCACTTACTACAGTAGCTTTATTATACAAAGATGTGCAGCTCCTACAGTAAGCAAAATAATGTCAGGTTAATGCAGTGGCAAAGCTCATCTCACTGCCTCTCAGATTTTCAAACCTGTTGAATATAGGGTCAGAAAACTTGGCATTGGAAGGGATTGCTGGTGGTCAGCTCACCTGATCTTCTGTTCAAAGCAGGGATAGCATCAAACCTAGACCAAACTACCCAGAGTATTTATTATCCAGTCAAGTTTTGAATACCTCCAAGGATGTAGATTATAGATACCCATTCCAGCACTCGGCTGCTCTCATTATGAAGAATTTTTCCTTAAGTCTGTCTCAGTTTACCCTTGCCATAGTCCTTTCACTGTGCATCTCTAGTAACAGTCTTCCCTACAACATACCTTTAAGAAGAGCGAGAAACTGGAGTTATTTTTCTCTTAACCTTCTCTTTCTCAGGCTGAATAAATATTAGACACTTAATCTAGCGTCACTGATCTTATTCTGCTTCTTAGAGTTTCTCTGCTGGACGCTCTCCAGTTTGATATTTCTATTTTGTCAGGGCCCAGAACTGAAGGCTTTATGAGCACAGCTGAACCACCAGATGTGGTTTCACAAGTGCCTGATAGCGGGGAAATGTGACTTCCCTCAACCTGCTGGCCATGCTTTTGCTGACGTGGTTGATCTCCATCACCGCACACGTACGTTGATCGTTCATGTTACCACTGGGTCCTTTTGGCAGAGCTTTTGCCTAACAAGTCAGTCCCAGCCAGTGCTCATGCACTGAGTTGCAATATTAACATCTGCCATTGCTGAACTTGATGAGATTTCTGTGAGCCCTTTCCTCTGCTTTGCTGAGGTCCTGCTGAATGGAAGCCCTCCTGTCTGGGTGTTGACTGCTCCCCTTAGTCTGATGTCATCCCCAAATTTGATAAGGGTGGATTCTGCTTCACTGCCCGTGTTGATGATAAAGACGTGATGAAAGTATTGGAGTAGTGACCCATCTAAACTTCAGGAATAGGTTGTTCAAAGCTGTTTCAGTCCTGCAGTATTCAGCAGCAAGGGCTTAATGAAGATTTTCCATGCCGTGGTGGAAGCATACCTCACTCTATTGTTTGTGCCTGTCTCAGGGTGAAAGCTGCTAGTCTCATCACATATTCAGTCTGTCAGGATCCATTTCCATAAAGGTGGCTGCCAGGCAAGATGCATATGGATTCCTAGGGCTGGCTGTTGGATGTGTGTCTCTACAGAGTCTGTGATTCAAAATCCATTGACAAATCAGCGTAGGCACTTGTTTATAAAATGAAAGAACTTGTGGTCTCTTCACTGTCCTTAATCATTTCCTCATAGGACCCAGTGGCAAAAGTTGCAATTGCTACTAGCTATTTTGTAAAATAATTTGTAAAGTGATGGCATTTCTGTAATGTTTCCCACATATTGTTTGGTGATCATCTTTACATACATTTTGTATTACACGAAAGAAAAAAGTGATGGAGTTGCAGATTTCCATGGCAACAGGTATAATTTTATTTCCTTTGTTTCATGAAGCTGGATCTTACCAGAATGAAGGCAAAGGACTGTTCTGTTAAATGCAAACCATGGATTTCAAAAGCCTTCACTCATAGGACATGTGCTCATGCAACTACAACCTCTTCTACACCAAGCAATTTTTAAAAAAAAACCACCCGAGTTATTGCCAGAAATTAAATTAAATAGAGAAAGGCTGCTAGTTGTAGGACTTATTAGGCTGATGCAAGTATGTTGAAAGATACAGCAATTTACAAACACTTTTCTGTTTCCAAATTTGGTTCCTGATTTGCAGCTATTTTTACTACGTTAGTAAATGAGCATCAGTAAGGAAGCAAAACCTTCATTAGCTTCTTTTACATGCAGAAATTTGGACTATGATTTGGAGAGTCTCATCTCTCATTTCAAGTTGGTTCTGGGCCCCAAAAAAATATTTCCAAAGATACATTCTGTATGTTTATTTAGAAGTGTGTGCATTGCTTTTGAATGATTGCTTATTGCAGTTTAAAGCCTGAGCAATGTCAAGAATCCTTTGGCTGTAACTATCTATATACATGATCATGATGTGGTCCCCATATGTGTGTGGGCACACAGTGGAAAAGAATAGCCCTTTATTTTTATATACCAGCTTCCCAGGGTGACTTTAAATCTGTAAAAGCCCAATAAAGGTAGTGGAGATACTAATGTAAAGATTAAATGAAATATGATTAAATTAAACTAAACTGTTTATTTGTGTGTTCATATGCACAAGCTTATTTTTTTAGCCCCATCTACAAAAATATAGTGTGTTTCAAAGCTAAAACTTAATTATTCACATTCATGTACATTCCTGTGCATTGTATATATATAACTAGCCCCAGTTCATATGATTCAAGATGCATTTGTAGTGTTTAAAAGTAACTACTTAAAAGGAGGGATGTGTGTTCTTTTGGAAAGTATGGAAAACTCATCTAAGAGGGCTTTACTACATGATAGTAATTTTTATGTATTCTGAGTTTGTTATTTTTTTCTTTTTAATTGAAATGTCTTTGTATGACATATAAAACTAACTTCTGAAAATGTCAGAAAGGAGAGGTCAGCAAGACTGTATTTGTTACTGAATACTGGAGTCAGGCACTGATGAGCTTAATAAGGAATATTCATGAAAGGTTATTGCTGATTATTGTTTCAGCCAGTATTCATAAAATTGTCTTCCTGTCATTTCATTAAATTCGTTGGTACCAGCAATTTCTGTCTACTGAAATGAAGTAACTAAAAGAAATGTGATTTTCACAAATGTGTAATTGGAAACTACCGATCTGTTCTAGACAATAGAAGAATTTCATAAGGAAGCTTCAGAGGTCCAAGATATTTGCTTTATCAGAAAGAATGAAACTCAAAACAGCTGTGCAGCGAATACTCTTAATACAAATTCTAGCCTTTTTTTTTCTTTCTTTCCAAATGCATACGTGAGTCTTACAATTCCAATTGTCAAGCCCCAAGCTTAGGTAGGTTTCTCCCAGCTGAGGACATTCTGAGCTCATCCTTGTTTCACCTTTCTTGCCACATGCTAGAGAGTTTTTGAAGACTGTTCTCCATTGAGAAACATTTTTTCATGCATGACTTTTACCATTCCAGCTCTGAAACGGGCCAAAGCAACTGCTAGGAAGTCAGAAAGACTGTCTCAAGTATAGTGTTGAGGACTTCAGTTGTCCCAAATACCTCTCAAGATTTGTCATATCTCTTGGCAAGCAATACTGAGAATAAACTTGCATACTTTGAAATCTCGAAAGCATATCAGGTTGAGGTTAGACATGGTTAGGTTAGCAAGTAAAGCCTTCCTGTAATTTTGGAGATGCTCATCACAGGCTGGTTGAGGATGGAAGGGACCTCTGGGAGTTATCTTATCCAACCCCCTAGCTTAAGCAGAACCAGCCAGGCCTGGTTGCCCAGGACAATGTCCAAAGGGCTTTTGAACATCTCCAAGAATGGAGATGCCACAACCCCTCTGGGCAACCTGTGGCAGTGCTTATTCACCCTTACAGTAAAAGTGTTTCCTGATGTCCAGAGGAAANCTAAGCCAATCCATTCAGCTAGTTTTCAGTCCTCTCCATTGCAATGGAGCCCATATTTCATCAGTTTCTCCCTGAGGATCTTATGGGAAACTGTCAAAAACCTTCCTGAGGTCAAAGTAGACATTATCCACTGCTCTCAGNCCTGGCTCCATCTTCTTTGCACTCTTCAGTTATTTACAAATGTTAATAAGATGCCCCTGGAGCCTTCTCTTCACCAGGCTAAACAGTCCCAGCTTTCTCAGCCTTTCCTCAGAGGAGAAATGCTACACTACATTTGTCATCTTAGTGGTGCTTTCCTAAACTCCTTCCATCATGTCCATGTCTCTCTCTCTTGCACTGGGGAACCCAGAACTGGACCCAGCACTCCAGCTGTGGAGTGTGTGTGTACTCAGTGATGAGTAGAGGGGAAGTCTTTCCAGTTCAGCCCAGGATACTGGTGGCCTTCTTTTCAACAAGGATGCATTGCTGACTCATGTTCAACTTGGTGTCCACCAGGACCTCCAGATCCTTTTCTGAAAAGTGTCCTTCCACCGTGGTGGTCCTCAGTATGTACTGATACCTGGGGTTGTTCGCCCACAGGTGCTGGACTTTGTACTTCTCCTTGTTGAACTGGATGAGGTTCCTGTCAGCCCATTTCTCCAGCCTGTCAAGGTCCCTCTGGTGTATCAGCCACTCCTTCCAGTTTTGTACCACAAATATGTTTTCTGAGGGCACACTCTGCCCCATCATTCTAATCATTAATGGAGATGTTGAACAGGATTGTATCCAGTACTGATCCTTGGGGTACACCACTAGTTACTAGCCTCCAACTCAACTTCATGCTACTGGTCATCAGCCTCTAAGCCAATCCATTCAGCTAGTTTTCAGTCCTCTCCATTGCAATGGAGCCCATATTTCATCAGTTTCTCCCTGAGGATCTTATGGGAAACTGTCAAAAACCTTCCTGAGGTCAAAGTAGACATTATCCACTGCTCTCAGCTCATCTACCAGGCCAGTCATTTCATCA
>VYZX01020978.1:84069-125450 GCA_013401335.1 Brachypteracias leptosomus | reverse complement strand
AAAAGGCAAACATGGCACCTTTTTCTTGGTTGCTACTGGAAACTATTTTAAAAAAACAAACAAACTTCTTCCTCCCTTGTTCTCTGATTCAGCTGATAGCTGAGCTGGTACCTCAGCTGATGCTACCTTCTAGGTTGTGTCATTCTTAACCTCTAGTAATTTTTCACTATGGATACCAGTGAAATGGGTCTGTGCTACTCCACTCTCAGCTAATGGGCACTTGAGTAGTGAAATGTTTTTCTTGACCCCTCTTACTCTTCAAGGCATAGCACGCAAAGCAACCTTCTTTAGAATTCTAATGAAAAAAAATATAAATAGTGATATTTAATTCGTATTTCCAGACTACAATTCTCGTTAGTCTTCTGTGACCTAGTTCTCTTGCTATTTGTATAAAGACTCTAATGAGAATGTGAATTGAGCTGGGTTTTTATCCATAATAAACTAACCTATTTCCAGAGCGTATCTGAAAAAACAAACTGTCTTTATTGCAGCCAAAAAAATGGAATGAACTGTGTATTGTTCTGTTCTTCTCCCCAAGCCAAATGTGTTTGCTGTCACCTTCAGTGTTTTGACTTTTTTAATTCAGAAAGAAAATGAGGGAATAATATACTAAACAGATCAAAGTTCAGAACCCTAATAGAGTTAACAGGCTCCGTTCTTGGAATTGTATTCATTATTGGTATCAGAGTAACAAATCTATTTATGTCAATGGGGATGGCCTATGGGAATTAAAAGAAAATTTAGCCCTTAAGTCTTGTCTTGGGAAAGAAAAATAATTAAAAATATGGGGAACTACTTACAGTGACACATTACTAGATTATTATTTTATTTATTTCTACTTTAATCAAATAGTCCTTTAAGAATTATAAAGTTGTCACTGGCAATGCAAAGGCTTCATATGTCTTAATATTTTGGATATTGGATTTGGATACAGGAAAGAAATGTAATGTTCACTGTGTGAAAGGTATCTTATCAAAGAAAGATTCTGGAGGAAACCCTGGGAAACCCAATCATTAGGTATTTGATATCAGATAACAAAAACCATCAGTGGTGGATATTATTTTACATTCCTACCAGAAAAAAATCCCTGAATTGATATTTTTTTAATGTATGTATTTATACTTTTCACCCAATTTCTAATTACATCATCATTTTTGCCCTCTTAAATTGAGCAGAAAAGTTTGGATTATGTTTTTCATTTCCTGAAGTCCCATCAGATTTGAGAAATATTTGTAGCAAAATCATTCCAGATGCATGTTTTATTTAATGCTAGTTTATTATATATGTTCAATTTGGTATGCTGCTTTTACTTTCCTCTGTATTTCTATACCTAGATACCAAAGATTAATGTCAGTTCATACATGCAAGACAGCAAAAGACCCCTCAGTAAAATCACAGAATGTTTTGAGTTGGAAGGGACCTTTAAAGGTCATTTGATCCAACCCCCCTGCAGGGAGCAGGGGCATCTTCAACTAGACGAGGTTGCTCAGAGCTCTGTCCAACCTGACCATGAATGTTTCCATGGATGGGGCATCTACCACCTCTCTGGGCAACCTGGGCCTGTGTCTCACCACCCTTGTCATAAAAAATTTCTTTCTTGAACCAAGATATTTTTTTAATTGTTATATTTATGTTAAATTAACAGCAAAAATTCTTCAGAATGTCAGGTTATCTTAATATTTTCTTCCAATAAGAATGTGTGTGTATTTGGGCAACCTGAGGGTGCCCAAATCATCAGGAAACTGATGATCTGCATGTTTTGAGAAAAGAAGAAAGTTAAAAGGTTATTTACTTGATTTTCTACAGTAGAATGTTAGCTGATTAAGAAAAGGGTAGAGGAGAAGGCAGTTGGTTTTTTTCTGAGGCATAGTAACATGGCTAAAAGGAAGTCTCTGAACTTTTACAGAGTGATCTGTTCCACTGGTCTGGAACATGAGAAGTCTCAAATCTGAGTGACTAATTATTTAACAAGTAAACAGTTCTGGTTCATCTTCCCTGATTTACAAGTTGTTTGCTTGTTTTGTTTTTCTTATTTCACATCGTTAACTACCAAAGGTTCATTTGAAGTTGGGGAAAAGGAGATCTCTGTACATCAAATTCTAATTTAACCTGTAATGATTTATACAGCAAAAATCTATTTAATAGTATATGAAGAACTGATTATATGGATGCTTATAAGCTTGTTTTCTTCACCTTGGTATCAGGTTTTTTATCTGAAACACCCACAGTCTAGCATATGAAATGGTCTCTAGAGGAGGTAGGTTTCTGGCAGTAGATCATCCAGTTTTCTTTGAACACAGAAATATTTTTACAAACAGCAATTTGTAGGAGTAAGCATTCTGTCATTTTCAATTACATTTGACCAATCATATTCTTTTCATGTTGATAAAAAACATAAAAAGCAAAATTGTAGCTAACAGCAATCTATCAATTGGTAAGAACAATTTCATGGGCAAATTAGTGTGCTATTATATTATCATCCTTTATATGATATCAAGGTGATAAGGTCTTCAAATCCCTGTTTATGTGTATATTTTAAATACCAAAATTGATGATGTATTTTAAAGTTGTTTTTTTTCTGAGAATGATATTTTAATAAGATAGAAATTGCATTTTCTCTCTATGGAGTCCTCAAGGAAATGTAGTTCATCTGGTCCTACTGCAGTTAGCATATGGTGATACTTCTTGCCCAAAAGGTGGTATCAGAAGTTGTTCTTTAATTAGAGGATCTGAGGAAACAAAGTGCTGTGAATGCTTGCAATGTGATCTTCTGAACTGGAGCAGCTCTTGCCTTAGTTTGTCATGAGAACAAATTTTATTTTTTATTCTTTCAAAGCTTCAATGTGTGAATATAAGTTTCTTCTGCATCATTGTTGGTCAGATCAGGCAGGAACTAATCACCTCAGATCAGGAGTAATGATCTAACTTTAACCACTTAACTCAGTCCATGGATTTAGCTTTGAGATAATGAACCATAGTCAAAGCGGTTCCCTTTACTGGAATTTTTTTTTTTCCAGAATGCATACTAAGAAAAGTTTTTTGCCCATTGCCTCAAAACTGTAATTAACTTTTGTGTGAATAAATTATCAATAAATCGTCTGTGTATTGAAGTTACATGATTTTTATTTATTTTTCTTACTCAACAAATTTACCTTTGTTACCCTTGCTATACTAACTTAGTAAAATAGCTTAGAAGGTCTGTTACTGCCCTGATCTCCACAATAAAAGAAATTCTCTGTATCAGTAAACTTCTCAAGCATCCCTAAAAATAGAATTCCTGTGATAAGTGTTTTGAACTTCTTTTAATGGATGAAAAATTTCTGCAAGCTCTTTACTTCATATTGAATAGCTTCCAGTGATGATGTGCATCACTGACGAATGAAATGTAATATTTGTCTATAAATAAGCAGAAAAGGCATTAGCTGTAGACAGGGAGTAATTTTGATGACAATTCTCAAGAAAACAACAACAGAAGTTATTACAATAGATTGTTCTGAAGCAAAATATCTGCCACCCATCAGTGTGTGTTACGGCTCCAAAATGAAATAATTATAGATTATTTAACAGTAGATTATAAATTGCTGATACTGTCTCTAAAAGGGTTTTTATTTTTGTTACGGAATGAGTTTGTGCAGTTAAAAATGGCATTTTTAATTTGTCATTATGATTCTGAATGAGTAATCCCTAGGAGTTAATCATTAGCTTGCAGTAAATGATCCAGACCTTGAGTACCTTCTGCTGGGTAGCTCCACTCTGAAAATGTAGGTTTCTAAGCACACCCTTTGGAAGTACCACCCTCACCATTCTGGTGCTGCTCCTGAAATTAAGAGATTTTCCACTCTAAATCTTCAGACATAATTGATCCTTCAGTGTAGATCCTTCCAGACATCACCTGAAGAAATTATATGCCCCACAGCATCATCGTGATTTGTTAGATCCCACAAATTGCTTTTTATTTTCTATAAAGCCAGATATACAAAAATTTTGCAGATACATTCTCTTTTCTTCTAGGCAGAATATACATGTATATCCAAAAAGCTTGTCAGGATGCACAATCCTTCATTTTTTCTTTTCTATAGCTTAGTCTTGTCTTTCACTCATATCTCTAGCGCGTTGGAGACAGGGCTCTCTTTAATAAAGTTTACATTCTCGCTGTTGGGTTTCTGTTTGTAGCTCTTGTAATCACGGATATTTATCATGCAATTCACAGTTTTGGTTATATGAAGTCCCCAGACTGGGATAATTTGCTCTTGAGGCTGTAGCCTGCTGCTGGTGATGAGATGCCTCCACTTGAATGGAAGATCAGGGGATTAATGACTCTTCATTGTTAATTCTCAGATTCTCTCTTAGCATCTTTCTGGGTATTCAATCCAACGTGCAGGTTAAATGACCAAAAGGAAATGTGATTGCAGAGGGGTTTAAGATTTCAGGCATGTGCTAATCCCTCATTATCCTAAAGAAGAAAATAACAAAATCCTGGCAGCAGCAAGAATAGCTTTAGATAAATAGGGGCATATTTCTCTGTCCTAATATTAACCTGTGCTAACGACCCTATTTACTCAAATGTACTTTTGCAGCTTTTTCCTGAGCATTCACAGTGCTAATGCCTATAACAGAGTTTAAATGTTAGTACAAAACCTGTGGTAATTCAGGAAATTGGGTCTTCCTAACAACGTTGGTTCAATTTACAGTTTGGAGATTATCTATCAGGTACGGTTATGTGATCTTCCACTTGTGTTTGCTTTGTTTTTCAGCTCCAGACCAGCCTGTCTGAACCAATGACATTATCCAAGTCGATCTCACTTCCTCGGAGTGCGTATTGGCATCATATCACCCGGCAGAACAGCGTTGGAGAAATCTACAGTTTACAAGGCAGGTTCTTTCCCCGTAACTGGCACGTCCATTAGCTTCTTTCCATTTGACCAGAATTCATGCAAATTACTTTTTATTTGCACTGGTTGTTTTCTCTCCATTTCACTTCATCAATTGTCAGGAACCTCAGCAGGACTCCCAAATTTACATAAAACAGGTTTCTCGTAGTCATTTTGTAAACTAATGGTGAAAATTATTCCCAGAATCACCACATAAAGCTGGATAGACAATTTGGCTCAATGCAGCTTCTCAGTAGCTAATGAATGTCAGGTTGTTTTAGTATTTTCTTCCAATAAGATTGTGAGTGTATTTGGGCAACCTCAGGGTGCCCAATTAAATCTGCATAAAGCAGCTATATGAGTTGTGAGATTAAAACAAAATAATTCTAGGAATAAGAGCTATTCTTGGTGAATTTGCTTGGCAAATCATATATATGAACTGTCAATCTGGCTAACTTACAGGCCTTCTGTATATGCATATCATCCACTTCTGTCTCCAGTTCTCTTTCATATGTTTAGATCCTAAGCTATTTGCTTAAGACTTTAAAGGCTATAATTAGCATAACTTCATGGTGATGGTGATGATGATTCCCTGCTCTTAAGCTGAAATTGATTTGTATCTTTTAGGAAACTGAAATTGTTGTTATATTTAAAATGTAGATACTAGTTAATAGTATTGTTTTCACTTTTAAAAAGTAACAACTTGCCATAAACATACTCCTTTGTATTACTTGGAAAGGGCTTAAGGATTTTTTTTCAATTCTCTGTTAATAATGTTTGCATAAGCAACTTACATTTAAAGAGGAGGTTAGAAACTGCTCACAAACAAGAGTGCCCAATGAAAGAAAGCATACTAGGTATTTTTATGAAAATAAGTGAAATGCAGTATATAGATGAAAGACACAGAGTGTTTTGTTTTGTAAATTATCACATAAATTAAATTCAGCAGGTGAGCTGTGAATTCAGTGGGTGACTCATTAAAGGTCCAGCATTTGTTTCCTGTCATCCCCCGTACCACAAAGAGAAGGTGAATTTCTAATCACAGTTATAGTCTTACAGTTAAATAACAGTAATGGAAAAAAGAAAATAACCTTCCAGAAGTTGTTTGTGAAAAATGTTGTGCTTGTAGGTCACCTTAAAAATATTCATCATATCATTGAAATTTTTTCATGAACACAATAAGAATACAAAGAAAAAAAAGGTTTATTTGTAAAGATGTAGAGGTTAGAGTTCCTCTTCTTATGTTCTTGATGGGTCTTTCCTCTGGCCAAAAGATAGTAAGTGTGTTATGATACACATGAAGTGATATAAATGTATGGAGCATCGTTCATTCTCTTCAATCTTTTGTTTCTTATAAATGGCCTTTGCAGTAAAGGAAAGCAAAACTTGATATATCAAGTAATAGTTTAATATTTATACCAACTAGCTTTGCAGGGCACAGCGTTTTGGAATTGTATTATTAAAAATGCAAAAAATTTTACTTTTCTGAAGTGTGCAGATTTTATTCACACTTCTGCTTAAACACAAGAATAATAAATATTTCAGAACTTAAGATTTTCATCTCTTGCATGGGCTATGATAACTTAAACTTGAGAAGGCATAGTTGATTTCAGGGGAAAATAGTTCAGTTTTAGCAGCAGGCTAAGAAATCCATCCAGAGGACCATTTTGTCTCTGTGTGGTTGCAAAAATTTTACATGCGAGAATATTATTCATTAGCTGTAATGAACCTTCTCTTTGAGCCTTCTACTGCAAGGACTAATTAAATGCAATGTATTTGTACAGAAGATTAAGGGAGTGCAAAGTACACCTTTTCATCCTAATTCCTGCTCGTACTGGTAGTCTTTGCACAGCAGAGACCCAGCAGTTGTCAAAGCATCAGCCCACAGATGCTCCATAGATGTAGGTAGGAGGTGGGTAGTGAGGAACCAGATTGTGAGCATCCCTTCAACCCTCACCTTGGTCCAGCAGCCAGCTGAGAGGAGCTCTTGCAAAGGGAAAATCACTTGCTGCTGCTGTGATCTCCTCTGAACTTGAAAAGCTGTGTGAACTAGAGGAGGCATTTTCTTCAGAGAATAATCCATCAGCTCAGTTCTGCACTTCATGTGTATTCACAACAAAGCTTTTTACATTCAAGAAACAAATCTGAAACTTCCACACATTCCTCTGAGTATCTTGCAAACTCTAAAATGAAATAATTAGGGTGGTATCTACCTATATGCAGATTACTATCAGTGTCAGTAAAGTAAGAAGTCACTGTTAAGTACAGTGTAAAAGTGTTTCCATAGTGGCAATTATTTCAAACTTGCAGTCTGCAGTGACTAGAATTTAATTAATAGCAGCTGGTGATGTATAAGGAGACGTGAGAACGTGCTTATACTACCTTAGATAAATTAGCTCTTCGGGAGTTATTTAGCAGTTGAATTTAACTTAATTAGTAGTGTGAGTTGATCTGATAATGAATATGCTGTAGAGTAAGAACATGGGGTATTTTTGTGGTTAGTTTTTTCTCTTTTTTAAAGACTACATTTCAGCTGAAAAAAGGGAATCCAATAAATGGTATTGAGTTTATCATCCTCTCTCTACCCTTGACAACACTTACATGTAAAGACTTGAAAAGGTTAAACCAGAGAATAATAGTGTTAAAGAAACATAGGTTGTACAAAATATCCCAAAATGAGGTGGGCTGGTTCCTCTCTTTATACAGCTTTTCTCCCATTTGTATCTTCCCCACACTCTTTCAGTTCTTGATTGCACTGCTAAGATAAAAGTAGTAATTTAGTTGTCTAATTAATCTCATTGGTAGGAGCAGTTGGTGGTTGGGTTTTACCAGTGGCAGTGCAGCAGTACCAGTATTCACTTCACATTTTGCAGTGAATTTTGCTGCAGATCTGATAGTGTCCAAACGTGATCTGCAGCTGCTGTAGAGGTTGTGGCACGTGGCCTCATTAGCTGACCCAGAGGTGCCCTTCCAGCTCTCTGTGTTCCTCTCCCCTCCATCTGACCTGACGTCGGGCTTGTCAACAATAAAAAGGAAAGGGGAAGTGCTGCCAGACCAAAAAACAGCCCAGAGTTTTTACAGCCGTCAGGTTAAATTCTGATCTAAACCTCTGTGTTGGGAGTGATCTCACTTAAGCTGATCCCCTTGGCTTTACAAATCACAGTGACTCTTCCTAAAGTGTGCATATTAATAATCCAGATCTTGCTTTGCATTACCAGTTGGAAATGAGATAGTGTCCTTACAGATTTTTATCATAAAATTAAGTAATACAGTGAAAAAGAAAATCACTTATACGTTATTTTTGTGCATACATGGCTAAGACTTAAATCAATAGTACATTTTCATGAATAATAGAAAGGTCTATGAAGAATTAGAGCCCAGAAGAAGATATATTTTATTGATAGATTATGCCCTCTTATATGTAAACTTACATTGATATATTAGGCCCTCTTATGTAAACCCATCAAGGTTTACAAATACACAAAAATTACAAGCCAAGAGCACTGCTGTGAACTGAAATTGTGGTTAAGAGGGTGAAAAATACTGGTAGAAAATCCATGTAAGCATGAAAAAACCTCTGCATATATCCTCATAAATCATTGTTTATTGTTGCTATCTGGCATGTGATTTAGCACTCTTTCATGAGATATTAAAAAGTGAGAAGCAAAGGCACATATGTTTTATACAGCAAAAGATAATAGATAGCATTGATATTTGCAGGATAGAATGCATGATGTTAGCATTGATAGAATGCATTATATTTTTTTTTAATTTTGCATTTGGGGGTTTAATTTGCTTAAGATGAAAACAGGATTGCATTTTTTTCAGCGAGTTTAGTGTTTTGCCTCTTGCTCTAGAGAATTTGGATAACACAAATTTTAAACATGTCAGTTTGGATATTATTAAAAAAATAAGGCCAAATAAAATTTTGGTATGGAAACCTGCATTACATTTTTGTATTGCATGAATTGCAGTTATTTAAATCCCTGAGGAAATTAGGTCCAGAAAATCTAATTACAGCTTGGCCTTTCTCCAAGAAATTACAAATTAAGAATCACTTGCAATTGAGTCTGCTTCCTATTCCTTTTTTGAACTCTGGTTTTGCCATCCATACTCAAAGTGATGAGCACCTACCCACATCAGCAATCCTATTCATTTCCATGAGAGTACTCCTGTGAAGGAACGTATAGTTGTATAAGAATTACACCAAGAAAACCTTACATGTTTTCCTCTTAAAAAGAACATTCTTTTTTTTTCCATAATAAATTGCTTATCACAATTAACTTATCACAAATGTGTACTTACTCTGTCACAAATGCTTACCACATTTTTTTGTAAATCCATTACAGAGTTATTAAATTACACTGAAAAATACTAAGATGCCTGACAAAGATCTAGAGCCTCACATTTTGAAACTTAGTCAGGAACTTTGAGAAATAAAACTATAGTCTTCAATGAGACAGGACTTAAGCTGGAAGCATCACTTAATCTTGTAAGTACAGAAACAGGAGTTAAAACTGACCTCAGTGGAGTCTGTAGGAATTCTACCATTGATACAATTGTCTTTTGTGTTTCACACTAAAGATGCAAAAGAAATAAATCAAAAAACAAATCAAAACAGAGGGAAGCTCTGGCTCCTCTTTGGCCTCGGTAAGCAAGTCTTGTCTTTTGGCCTTGCTAGGTGAGAGATCACCTTTCTCTTGTTTTTGAATGTATTTTAAATAGAATGACATGTAATGTTAACCCATTCAGCTGAAAGGTTTTGTACCTAAAAGAGAGACAAAGTCATGCACAAATGATTTCTCCAAGCTACATAAGTTTCCAGCCTTTTCAAAGCAGCAGCTCTGCTATGTCACTAAAAATAATCAGCGAACATTCCAGTTGCTAAATATTTAGAAGGGTTTGAATCATCGTGTTCAAAGCCTCCTTAGGCTAATCCTGCAGGAATTTCTAATGTGGGCTTCTGCAGTTTTCTGCAAATTAGAGTATGTAAAATGAATTGGAGGACATTTGTCATTTTGGCATTTCCATTGTTTGTTCATATGCCCAGCAACAGAGCACAGAACCCATTTCCCCATCTAATCTTGATGGCAGAATAATGTGAATGACACAAAATGTTGGAACGTATCTGTTATATAAACCTGATCACTCAGTAACGTTTCACTAAGTGTCTACCAGCAGCTAAAGCTGAAATGCTTTATTGCCTCCTGCCACCTTCCTATTTCCTTTGCTGAATCTCATCAGGACTTTCACATTAGTAAATGAAGCCTGTAAAATTTGAGGTGTGAATAAAGGCTTCCTGAAACAAGATACTTACTGAGCAGAAACTACTAAAGAGCTACATTATTTAAAATGGCCATATTATGTAGTCTCTCAAGTCTTATGTGGTAGATTTAATCCTTTTCCTTTGAGCTTTGAAATTCTCCGCAAAATAGGGCATCACTGGACTGATTTTAAAATGGCATCTTGGAAGTGTGTCTTACTCAGAAACTAGTAAAGAAGAACCTCATTTTGTGCAGCAGTGATTACTATAGCTAATTAAGAGCAGTACTGGGAAGCTTTAAAGACTATCTTGACATATTCCCTTTTATTCTGATAAATAGTTGCTGAGGTAAGAGGTTCTTACAGTTATGAGCCATGAAAAATAAGGGGGGGAAGCCAAAAAAGATTAATAAAGCATATTCTGTTGTCAAATTCAGAAGTTCTGATTTCATTTAAGCCCTATAAATGGTGCCCTTTCTCTCATTAATGGTCCTCCAGTGAGATCACTTGTCAATGAGGTTATTCTGGGCTAGACCAGGAAACACAGAAGTCACTGTACTCTCACTACAACTAAAAGCCCAAGTAGTGTAAGAAGAGCAGTTAAATATTGGCTGATTACCTCCTCTCCCCTCCAGAACCCAGCAAACCTAAGTCCTTCAGTGCTAACTACACAAATTCTTAGCTATAAATCGCTTTTTGTGCCGTAGCTTAATGATTTCATGAGTATGTGATGACAGTAGTTTCTCACTCACTGTTCGCACGAGAAGCAAATCAAAGCTTTGCCCCTACCTTAATTTAACCAAAACCAGGAATCTTTACCCAGAGTTAGTAACTACAGTTGCTTGGTCTCTCTGCTGTATCATAAAATTCAAGGACCTGTGTTGTATCATGGCAAGTTCATGTAGTTCAGTGGAAGAATAAGTGTAGTGAGAGAGAAACCAGCTCCATGGATGCTAACTGTTGGCTGGGGTTGGATTATCTGAACAAGAACTATTTGCTGTTATATTGAAGAGAAAATTGAAATACTTGTCAAAGATCAATTTTGTGAAAAGCACTTTTTTTCTGTTAAATTGTTTCACCGATAAATCCAGGCTGCTGTAGCTATGACTGTCTTATTTTGTGTTAACACTTAGAATCGAGAAGATTGTTGGTTCATTGTTGTAATTTCAAGCAAATAGAAATATTTCTATGCTGAGAAACCAGATTTTCTAGTCAAATTGTTACTCAAAATCGCAGATGCATTAAAACCCTGTTAAGACCATTTAGAGTGGGGAGAAGCCTCATATTTGTGAAAAGAATACATAGACAAAAATATGTATTTTCTTTAGTATCTATCTACAGGAACCGTTTACTCTTTTTCTTTCAATAATTGTTTTTAAAGAAGATACAACTTACTGAAATTGACACTTCTATAGAACATGTTCCCAAATTTTTTTATAATCCAGAAACAATGGAAGTTTTGAAAATAGGCTGCGCAATGGGAAGAGGGGGGGGATCTTTATGATACCACCTTTGGCAGCAGTTTTAAGGAAAGGAGCCAAGTGCAAGGATTTCAAGAGCAATTAATTGTGTTCTGCTTTAAGTGGAAAAAAGATCCAAACTTCTCCTCTACATATCCTAATGTTTATGACTTATAAAGTAAGATCATAAAAATATATATTTAACTGCTTGTCTGAAGTGATGTAACATTGGTCTTTCTGCCTCTTACTTGATTATGAAGTTTGAAATATATTTTATATATAAATTCTATATGTTAGAGTACTGTAAGATATCAAACATATTAATCTTAAGTTTCTATAAGATTGTCTTTCATGTATATCTCACTTTACTATTATGCAGCTGTATTACGGCAACAATATTTGTGGCATGTGACCTATAGTCCATTGTTAGTACAGACCTATTTATTTTCATGGCAAGGTCAATTTAAGCACAGTGGACACCCTACTCTGTATGTTCAGTTTAGTCAAGCCATAAGAATATATTCTTCATCACTCCATAGTGAATTTGAGCTGTGCAGAACTGATTAAAAAATCACAGCATTATTCAGCAGAGAGAAAAAATACGTTCAAAAAATCTTAGAACATTCTTCATTCTTTGTTTGTTCAAAAAAGCCTTTTCATCTTGGTGAATTCTTGCAGCCTGCCAACTTTTTATTTGATCAAAATGATACATCGTAAGAAACTAAGACAAATTTCACAGAAGTAGGAACAGTGAATAACAATGGGAATTTCCTCCCAAAGTGGAGTTAGCAAGATTTCACCAAAGTGAAAGTTTTTCATCTTTTCCAAAACTGAAGTCTGCCAACTTTTGCAGTCCCGTATTTGAATGCTAGAAGTGAGTTTGCTTGTTTGTCCTTCAGAATTCTTTGAAGATGCTTTTGGGGAAAGGGTTTTAATCAAGGCTCATTGCCTTGAGTTTAAGAAAAAAAGAGATATTCTGTTATAAAGCTATATGGAAGAGAGGAAATGCAATACCAGACTGGGAGAGACATAAAAGAGAAAGGACTTGGTAGAAACTGGAGGAAGGGTGGAGTTAGTGGCTCAGTAGTGTAGAACTGCAGGCTTTGGAACTTACATTGTAAATATAAAAGGCTCTGTCCTTCCCTGCCTCTAACAAAAAATGACCAAAAGAGGATTCAGTGCAGAGTAGCAGAGCAGAATACCATAAAGCCAAACCCATCCTGGCTGCAGACAGTCAGAGGTGGAGTCCTAAGTGGAATAAGGCTTTTCACTGCTCGGCAGCAAATGCCTTAATTGGAGAGTGAGGGTGAGATGAAAAGATCCTTACTGCTGGCTTTAATGACTTAAATATTTATGTTATTGCTGCTAGGCCAGGTTAACATGCAGAAGGAGTGTGCCATAGTTGCTTTCCCTGACATGGCAGTGCATGTGACGTAACGTGGCATGGGTGCTTGTGTTCCCAGCAGTGCCTTGTTGACTCCCATCTGCAGTAAAGCCATCCCTCAACCCAGCCCGTGGAAGTGGAGAAAATCCAGCAGTGTGCAGGGGGAGGCATGACTTGGCCCCCTGTGCCAGAGGGACTGTTCTGCCCAGGGTCTGTGAACTGAGAAACTAAGGAAGCATCTGCTCCCTGTCTCTTGTCCAGCTTGGACTTCCATCCTCACTCAGGGTAGAAAGCAGGATCTTCTCCAGCCTTCAGTCTGGAGAAGAGAAGACTCTGAGGGGACCTTATTGTGGCCATCCAGTATCTTAAGGGGGCCTACAAGAAAGCTGGGGAGGGACTTTTTGGGATGTCGGGTAGTGGTAGGACTGGGGGGAATGGATCAAAACTAGAGGTGGGTAGATTCAGATGAGACATTAGGAAGAAGTTCTTCCCCATGAGGGTGGGGAGACACTGGCACAGGTTGCCCAGAGAGGTGGTGGAAGCCCCATCCCTGGACATTTTTAAGGCCAGACTGGATGGGGCTGTGAATAACCTCAGTGGGAGGTGTCCCTGCCCATGGCAGGGGGGTTGGAACTAGATGATCTTTAAGGTCCCTTCCAACCCTGGCAATTATATGATTCTAGCTCTGCCCTTGGGAATAATCCTTAGTGGGGGCTGCCACTCCCAGTAATGAGCCCTCTTTTTATTCTCCAAACTCTTTTGAGCCCTATATAGCCACCAGAGGCTGTTCCCAAAGCTGTTGGAGGTGAGCTGAACTAGGTGCAACTTGCTTATACTCAGAGTAAAGCATCGACTTTATTAATTGGATACTTAGCTGAGAATTAGCTAATTGTGCACAGGTGTGTTTTCAACCCATAAAAGACACATGGTGAGTTAGTTATACCTATACCACTGTTTTCATCTTTTCTGAATGAAATATAATTAAAAGAGGATTTTGATCAGCCATTTGGTTTCAGCTTCCAAGAAAAATACTCTTCCCTTGGCTTATAACTTTGCTCATTGTTCTTGTATTTGACTAATTAAGCATTTAAATGCTCTCAGTTTTATTCTTTTCCACACTGTAGTTCTGTAAAATTGTCATTCCTGGGTATGGTGCTTTTTCATGGAAGTTAGTGAAAACTGCATGAAGCAAGTTTTTATTTTTACCTCATTTTGCTACTTTTCCACACATCTGCATGAATAGATAACAGTAACAGAATGTTTTATTCCTAGATATCTATTAGGCACCTGCCAGAAGAGCACCTCTGTATCTATATAATTGCCTACTTTTTTGCTAAAATAAGAACAAATCTTGCTTTTTAATAAGGTTTCTGCATGCTGTGTTAGGGTGTCTAATGGGAAGTTGTCAGATTTCCTAGTTTCTTGGTCATGGACTGATGGCATCAAACCAGGAATGAAGGTATCCGAATGTGCTTTCTATCTCCTCTGGTCATGTGTGGATATCCTAAGTTTTGGGAATATTCACAAGCAATGTTTTTGTTGAAAGTACAGTTCAGAGCCTGTTTATATAAGTGTTGAAGCTTAAATATTAATTTGAAAAAGCTTATTCTCATAACTATTAAAAATGCAGCATCAATATAAATGATTGATTGTTGACAGACTTTGGCCACTTGTTTTTATCCGTTAGTGCTGTTACACTGTTCCAGGATGTCTTCGCAGATTTTCAGGGCTTCACTTTGTGAGATGACAGTCCTATCATCACCAAGCATTTGATGTCACAAGCGTTTTGTGGTGGAAAAGATAACCTGTCCTGGGTTAGGAAATGGAAATGTATTTTGTTCAGTCTTGTCAACTATCTCATTATTCCCCATTCATCAGAGCAGGTATTTAATTTGGAGAAATTAGCTCAGCAGTTTTTTGTCCCTTTTGAGTCTCTTATAGAAACACTTTCCACTGATCAAGTATGTGCATTTTGGTTTAAGTGTCAGTCTGTTTGTGAAGACTCTTGTTTTTTTCCCATCACAGTATGTTAACTAAGACAACCCATATTTAACAAATGAAAATGTGGAGGAGGACAGGAGGGCCAGGGACAGCAAATGCTAAATATTATCTGTATCAGTGTGTGATCTTTCAGTCCTAACATATCCTGGTTTGTATACACTAGTAGAATCATAGAATAGAATCATTAGGGTTGGAAAAGATCTCTAGGATCATCAAGTCCAACCTTCATCCCAACATCCCCCTGACCCCTAGACCATGTCTCGAAGTGCCACATCTACTCGTTCTTTGAACCTCTCCAGGGATGGTGACTCCACCACCTCCCTGGGCAGCCTGTTCCTGTGCCTGACCACTCTTTCAGTAAAGAACTTCTTCCTAATGTCTAATCTAAAGCTCCCCTGACACTACTTGAGGCAATTACCTCTTGTTCTGTCATTAGTTACTTGGGAGAAGAGGCCAACACCAGCCTCACTACAACCTCCTTTTAAATAGTTGTAGAGAGCAATGAGGTCTCCTCTCAGCCTCCTCTTCTCCAGACTAAACAATCCCAGTTCCCCTCAGGTGCTCCTCATAAGACATGTTCTTCCAGCTTTGCCTTTTGACTCTCTGTGATACCTTTGAGAAGGTCTCTTCTCAATACATGTGGCTGCATAATTTTTGAAACTTCTAGACCATAGATCTTCTGTCTATCTAGTGTAAAAATGAGGAAATGGGGTTTTTCTTGAGCTTCTTTATCATTCGTACTATTTCCTGATTTACTGGCCAGCATTTCAAAGCAAAGAACTACTCCATCTTATGCTGATGGATTGGACCTAAGATGACTTAGAACTGAAGAAATACAAAGAAAGGCTCAAGATGCTTCTTCACATACTCTTATTACCTTAGTTGTACTTCAAACCATGTATCAAACTGTAGGAATGGGCCATAAATTTTTCAGTGGTGCTTATTGTGTAATAAAATACCAGAAAGGGGGACAATTTAAGTTGTTATCTTCAAGGTGTACTGGTTTTTAGCTTATGCTGCAGTAAATCAGGATGTTGCCAGGGATGTGAATTACATTATACTAGTGCTTAACTACTCTGAAAAGGGAAAATGTATAGAAAATTTGAATAGTATCATTGCTATATATATATATATAAAAAAAAGATGCTTACTCATTTTGCTTATTTACATTTTCAAAACCATGCAAGACTCAAAAGAAAACCTCCATAATTAGACATGAAGGAGGAGTTAATTTGTTGTTAAGGCATTGGTCCTCAGCTGTTGCAGGTCATCCTTGCTCATGGCAAAAAACAAATTCTGCTAACTTAG
Source organism: Brachypteracias leptosomus (assembly GCA_013401335.1). Lineage (NCBI taxonomy): Eukaryota > Metazoa > Chordata > Aves > Coraciiformes > Brachypteraciidae > Brachypteracias > Brachypteracias leptosomus. The sequence goes on along the minus strand of VYZX01020978.1, from coordinate 109,164 downwards.
GCAAGAGGAAAACTTTTCCCTACAACTCATATGCACAGATGACTGCAGCATAAACAGGACCCTCACTTTTGAGCATTTCTTCAGGGGCTCATGTAATTACATACAGCCTTTCTTACTGAAGTTAATCTTTATTCTGATAGTCATGCATCTCTGTTAGATTTTTACATGGTAATGTAGATGTATTTTATATGATAAAATATCTGTACATTTGCTTTGGACTTAGAAGTCATCTATATGAAAGAGATTTCTTTTTTTTTTTTTTTACATTGATGTGATTAGACACACAAAAAAAATAAACTGAGAATAGCATTGCAACTGTGGAAATGGTTTAATAAAGCCTTCTCACTACTATCACATAGCATGAAATTGTCCCAACACATATACTGTGGCAGTATAGGTTAATACCTAGAGAATGGGTCCATACCATTACACTGTCAGTAAAGCAATATTCAGCCTCAACAGTAGGGGAGTGATGATGCCCTTATCTCCCTGAAAACAGCCCTTCTTCAGTAGAAGCTCTAAAGCCAAACTCTGTGAGTTGCTGCTTGAAAGTATTTTTTTATCCAGAGGTGATAGACAGAATTAGCTTTGAACCCTGTTTTTGCTGACCTCAGAGGAGTAAATCACCTTAACTCTTAGAAGTATGACTCACAATCTGACTGCACAGCATCTGCAGTTCTCACCTGCCTGGGGAAGAATTATTGAAATCTAACAATTATTCGGACATCTCTCATCTGTCAGCCAAGCACTGTTCTTCAACCATAATGCTAGAGTGTATGTACGATTTTAGTACATGCCATTTGAAATTTATTGTTTCTTGAAGTGGCCAATGAAGCCATTAACCCATCAAGAGAATTTTTCCTGGGAGAAAATTATTCAGCGTTAGTTCATAAAATTTTATTTGCAATGGAAATATTTACATGTTATTTTACTTACACAAACATACTTATAAAATTGACGTTTTTCCAGATAGTTACAGGTGGGTTTTTTGTCTGGCGTTTTATTAACAGAAACTGAATACAAAACTCATAGATATGAGTATATCAGTCATTCCCCAGATATCTCATGCAAAAGTGTTAATGGGATTTTTAAACCTACACAACGTATAAGCAAACAAAAAGTATTATGCAGATCAAAATGAAATATATGACTATAGATAAGATGTACATGTTAAGACATGTTATAAAATGATCATTTCAGCACAAAGAGCTTCCTATATTATCATACATTACTTTTGGATGAGTTTTTGTATCACAGATGTTATTTCAGTGTGAAATCTCTTCTGAACTGTATAGCTAAAATACAAGATGTGCCAGATCCTGCCTATGGACATTATATGTCTTGCAAATTACATATTCAGTTCTAAATAGCTGCAAACTTGAATCCAACTCACATCCAGGTGTTTTCTACTAACAAAAGTGTGTGTTAGATCAAAAACATAATTTACTGCTAAATTTAAACAGAAAGCCATGTTATCTACTGTGTTCTTACATATGTTTATGAGACTTCACAGATGTAAAATACATGGCTAGGTACAACATACTGTAAATCTCCTTATACCTCTGACAGACATTTGTCTTTTATGAGTTACCAGATGTATATTATGTTCCTGTTAAAACCTTTTCTCACTTCTCTTCTATGTAACGTTGTTTTCATTTCTTACAGATCATAAGTGTATTTATTCCCTATTATTGAAATGTCTATGATATGCAAATAGTTGGTGACAATTAGGTCCAGTATTCTTGATTATGTGGCAGAACCAAATGAGTGCCAGATCCCAATCTGTTACAGATCAGCATAGCTCTGCTAAAGAGACCTCCAAGTATACTTGCCAAAGAGATTCATATTTCTATTCTTATGCTATATAATATATCAGAAATGTTTATTTCACCATAGTTAGGTGTCCTTTATATGCTATTATTCCATACTTGTACTATCTGCTATCTTAAATGCAATGGTTAATAGTTACTGTTATAATGTGCTGAAAATATTTTTCGTATGGACCTCATCCTAAAGTTTCTTTTGCTTAGTAGATGGATTTATGTTTTGGTTTATATGCCAAAATATGACTTCTTTTTTTTTTTTATGTTGGCATAATGTCTATGTGCAAAACAACGCTGCTGGTATTTGCTATATGCTAAATCTAGTGTCTGTGGAATGTGTTATAGACACATTTGCTGCCACATGATAGCTGGAAGCCTCTTTCCTAAGGACAGGCACTTCAGGCACAAAGACAAAAGGAAACATTTTCCAGTCTGGATGGTCACAATAAAAGAATTATTATTTTTTTTTTTGCAATATTGCGTAATTAGACCGAGATGCAGATTGTTTTGACAAGAGTTTCCCATAAGGTGATAAGAAATTCAGGTCTTTCATATCCACTATAACTATCAGTACACTGAAAAATGAAGTGAAGGAGCAAGAATAAATTCTACCTAGCAGTCCACATTCAGTAATATTGATGAGCATTGTTAACTTGAAAGGTTTCATATCTTCAAGTGCTAATTTAACGAAAGATGTTTGTGATTGGTTTTTTTGCTTGCTCATTTTTAATAGAAGAATCTCTGCATGGATTCTGGTGCACAACTTAGACATATAAATTATTATAAGTGGTAGCAGTGTCTTGATTAAAATGTTGCCCAGTTTCCTTATGATCCTCTTGATGCATGGAATAGGACAGTGATTTGACAAAATAATAAATCCAGTCTGCAAGTGCCTACTGCTTGATAAGAAATGCCATGGCTACGTGATTCAGAAAGCTGAACTGACACTAACTCATTAAAACACTTCCNCCTCAGGGTAAAGAATTTCCTTCTAATTTCCAATCTAAATCTCCCCTCTTCCAGTTTAAAGCCATTACTCCTTGTCCTATCACTACAGCCCTTTGTGAAAAGTCCCTCCCAGCCTTCTTGTAGGCCCCCTTCAGATACTGGAAGGCTGGAGTGATGTCTGCCCTGAGCCTTCTCTTCTCCAGGCTGAACAAGCCCAATTCTCTCAGCCTGTCTTTGTAGGAGAGGTGTTCCAGCCCTCTAATCATCCTTGTAGCCCTCCTCTGGACACTCCAACAGGTCCATGTCCTTCTTGTGCTGGCGGCTCCAGAGCTGGACACATTACTCCGGATGGGATCTCACCTGATTCTGAACCAGTCTAACATTTAAATTGCTCCAAATCAGTCAGTTTACCTTTCAGCCATAGATTACTACTTCCTCAATATTGCAGGGGGTGTATGTTTCCTTAGGTCTCTGGAAGGTATAAATCCTTAAATAGAAGCCAGCACTGATACATGATGAGAGCCGTTCATGCAAGCTGAAGGTGGGACTCCTGGGAAAGCAGATAAGTGCCCTGCATTCACACCAGCTATTATTATAGAGTTGGTATGGGAAGTACTTTAAATGTTGCAAAATATATAAACATCAGCCCTTCTCAAGACCAAGTGTCACGGCAAAGGCTTCCTAAAACAATGTGAGTAGTTCCAGATACCTATGCCTGTGGTTTTTTACAGACCATATCCATGAAAATCTGAACATTTTGAAAACTTTGTATTGGTTTTGGTTGTTTGCTTTTGTTTGGGTTTTTGTGGTTGTTTTTTTATAAAGGACTTCTGTGGTCAACCTTTTTTTTTCCTCAATTAATAACTGATTTTCTCTGTTCTCATAGCTTATGCTGTGAAGTGGGGTCATTGAACTGGCAGAGATAATACAACAGTTTCTTCCTTCTGGAAGAGAGTGGTAGATACATCCCATGGAAATCATTTGGAATAGCTTGTTTATCTCAGAAATTAGGGGGGTTTTCCCACTGAGAAACAGGATGATTTGGACAAATATAATACATAACGACCATTGTAATTATATGTACATGATTGAGATAAAATGTGTTAGTCATTAAGCATTATTAATGTCTGATTCTGAAACCAAACGATTATGCTTTAACTTCTTATCATGATTCCTCAGAAAATATTTAGGTTTTATTCTTTTACTGTTACATTTTTGCTACTAACACTTGTTTCACTAATGTGAAATCCCAGTTTCATCATTTTACTTGAAAATCGGACTCAATTCAAGAAGCGAGAACTAGAGAGAAAATAGCTGAAATACCTCAGGATGGGAGGCAAGGAGAGGTGGGAGTAGGAGGATGTTTTCTGAGAAGTTTTTTCTTGAAAGAGAACATTTCAAAAAGTGAATAATCAATATTATACTGGATCCCTCCCACCACAGGAGCTATGTGCTAGTTTAAGCTTATTTTTAATAGCTGCTGTATTTTCATGGCTGGAGAGTTTCAGTTTGGATTTGAGCTTGAGCATCTTAGGAGAAAGAGGAAATGCTTAGACTTAGATCTAGATTTAGACTGGATATTAGAAAAAAGTTCTTTAATATGAGGGTGATAAATCCATGGAATGGGCTGCCCAGAGGGGTGGTGGAGGCCCCATCCCTGGAGTCATTCAAGGTCAGGCTTGATGGGGCTCTGAGCGGCCTGCCCTAGGTAGAGATGTCCCTGCTTGTGTAGGGAGGTTGGACCGGATGATCTAGAGGTCCCTTCCAGCCTAAAACATTCTATGATTCTATGGTTCTTTTGATTAGTAATCACTTAGAAACAGTACCTTGTATCTACAGCTTACCTTATAGCTTCTGACAATGAGCACCTTTATGTTTTGATCAAACTGTAGCAGGGCTGTGTATTCTCTCATTTATTTGACCTAGAGGAAGGAGTGTATTTAATATCCTAGACTTTTGTAATCTTATTGAACATAGAGAGGGAAGAAGATGGTGAGGTTATATTTCACAGCGACTCCAAAAAATGAAACATTTTGTTCTCTGCCCTGAAATGTTAATAAAAGCATTGTAGTGACAATAATATATAGCCTTTTCCAGGAGGGAAGGAACAGGAACGTATGTTCTGCCTTCTGGCAAGAACAATGTTTAGGCGTTTTATCTGTCAAATCTCTCTGTATATGTAATGCTGCTAGAAGCAGAGTATCAGTGTATTGAAATATGTGAAACTTCACAATTCCACAAACCAAAGTCATGATGAAAACAGAAAACACTCGGGATTATATCTGTAGTTTGTAGGAAAAGGAAGAACATCAGAGATGTTCATTTTATACCCATTATTTAAATATTAAGGAGTTTTTAATGTGTGTGTATAATATAGATGGTACCCAAAGAAGAAATTAGTTTTTTAAAGGCACTATTAAATAGCTCAATTTTGAACAGAAGGTTTTGCATATTAAAAACTCTTTACTGGATTTCTTTCAGTAAATTAAAAGTTTAAATAGAAATCTTCCAAATTGTCTGGGAAACCTTACTTTTTTGATTTTATATTATAAGAGAGTGGCCACAAATACCACATTTTCAAATATTTTGAGAAGTACGATCAATATAATCCAATAATTTAACACACTGTTGTTAGAAATGAAATTCAATTTCTAAGATGTTTTATTTTAAAGAAAAAACTAGGCAAAGAGGGCACTATCAACATAATTCAATTGGCTGACTCTAATTTATTCATTTTGCAAATAAAATTTGTAATAATTTGTAAATTATAAGAAAGTTTACTCAAAGCTGCTTTTTAACTTTGAAAACTGCTTTTTTGTGTAACATAGGCCTGCTAATAACCTTTTTTTCTCACAGTGCATGCATAAACTAACTCAATTCTACATCTGTATTTGGCTAGACATGTTTGTATCACTTCATTTTCGTATTTCTTGAAATTAGACAGGAGTGGCCTCTTACTTGTTATTTTCACACTTCAATTACGTTCATGTCTTGATCTTGCATTTCTTCCAGCAACAACAATCAAAACCAATTTTGGACCTCTGTACAGATGGATTTATTTAATCTTTTGTTAGTATCTTTTCTGGTGATAACCACTTTGTTGTCTTCAGGATTGCATTTACCATGCCAAGGAGATTAAGCCCTACTATCAGACAAGAGGAACTAACTGTGTCTGTGAACAAATTACTTTATCAGCAATCATTATTAAAAGATTAGCTCACACACATAGATTTCAGTGAACATCTGGATCATTAATCAGCTTTGTCTTAAATATTTTAATTATTTTAATTTCCAATTGAAACTTCCTAGCAAAAAGGAGAAAAAGTCATGCTGGTTCCAACATATGTCCTCGCTGTCATTTGAGACGTGATCCACTGATCTATTCTGTAATTTCCTGGTAGTATAAATGTAATTGATGACAGAATTATTTCTGCTCACTGTGTTAGCAAAGGCCATCACTTTCTGCAATAAAATTCAGACAAAGACAATTGCAAAAAAACCCAACACTGTCACACTGTCACAGCACTTTTGTCTCTTTGTAAGTAGAAAATACTGTAATGAACGACTCAGATAAATGGGTGAATGAATGTGGAAATAGTGGTAATCATTTATGTGCAAGTTTTATCTTAATGTTTAGCCTTTTTTTCCTATTGAGTATACTTTTTGTTGTTCACACGGAATATCCATACAAGAAACAATTATTGTACTTCATTTGCATTTCTGTTGTTCTAAATATAATAAGCTTACCATGAGATGATATAATATACCTGTGAACATCATAAAATCATAACCTATCATCAGTATCTATGTGGTTTTGGACAAAAATACAGAGTAAATATGATGAGAACAGTGGAGTTGATGACATGGTCTTATTATATGGCTGAAATAGCTGAAAAAAACCCCCACTTGAAACAGAGGCACCTGGATTTTACCCAAAGGAGAGGCACATTCTCCACTCACTGTGAGACCAAGAGACATGAGTTATTTCTATAAAGCAGAGCAAATTAGCTGGACACATTCATAAAGGTCAAGAGGCACGCTAGGTTTCACTGTCACTTGCTCAGTGTGTAGCTGTGGACTACAATTAGAGGGCTCTAGGAGCTATATTTATTTTCATTATGGCCATTGAATGCCAAAAAAATACATGTCACTGCAAGAAAATGTGCTTCTTACCCTAAGGAGACTTAAGACTTTCTGTAAATGGAAAAAGGCCAATATTAGGTTAGACCTGAAGTATGCGTACTTTAGGTGGAAATTCCATATGTTTGGGTAGGAATAAGAAGGAGTGACCTCTATCCAAGGTTGTTGTATACAAGAGCACTTATAAAAATTTCAGGTGTTAGAATAAATCAATGGAGGACAGAAATTAAATGAGAGGAGCATTTGGAAATGCAGGATCAGTATAACTTCGTAGTCTGTAATCTATCATACTAGTTTTACTAGCTATGGGGTAGATTATTTATACTCATATTTAGAAGAGTTATATTTTTCTCAGTTTATTTTCCTTCTCGCTTCCTTAGCTGGTCTCAGTCTACTACTAAAGCTTCTCATTAAAGATGACTTTATCAAATAAATGTTAGCTGTTTCCTCTGCTCCCACTCCATTAACTGCTAATGAATAAGGGAGGGTTCTGAAGTCTAAATAATGTCCAACCTCGAAGCCATCAAAACAATGTATGAAACAGTCAGTTTCTAAAGACTACAAATGTGGTCCCTCTGGTAATTTGCAAACTTGGCAAAACTAATTGGCTCATAGACCAAATGCCATTTTGTGATCAGAAGAGGCAGCAGTTACAGGGCTGCTTAAGTGCATCCATATCACAGTTAAAGAAAAAAGTAAGTGACATAAATACTCCTCCAGATAGAGCTTGATGCAACTAGACATTGGGTCTGTAAAAGGAAAATGGGATAGGTTAATCAGATTTTTGTGTGTAAGTGTACACAGACAACTATTTACAACCCACAAATTAAATCTGTTACAGAGTGGTAGAGATACTGTAGTGCAGAGACTTCTATGACTTCTACTTTGATTCAGTATTAATCATTATTAATCAGGCTCATTCGTAAACTTGATAGGGGTGGTCTATCTAGAATGCTGGGGGGAAAAAAAGTGCTGATGACTCCATATGGATCATTTTTCTGTCTGCCCAAATGCTGAACCTCTTCCCAATCAGAAGTGACAACTTCAAAGTGCTTTAGCAGAAGGGTAACGTGTTTGATAAGAGAAGTTGAGTCGTTCTCATTAAAATGTATGACAGAGGAGCAGAGTTGTTAACTTCACTGCGCTAACAAAATTCCATCCAGACTTTTCAGCTAGCTGAAAACAAGAGTATCTGTTGAGATGGCCTCTATTTCATGTCTGGGTGTATTTTTACCATTCAGAAGAACTTTCCAGTGTGTATCTTTATGCTTTTCTTACTCGCTTTGGCACTATGACGATCTCAAGTGCTGCACAAATTCCTTTTCCTGGGAAAAATGATTTACTATGCATTTTCACATGAAAGTAGGCATTTCTTAGAGCGGGCTTATCATAGTTCTGCATGTAGTCCTGACAGTGAGAAAACTGCTCTTTCCTTGGCAATATTAAACCTACAGTGCTGGGTTCCTTTTCCATAATTTTAGCATGACAGCAGGATGGAGACACTAATTTTCTGGTGAACTTTTTAGAAGTTTAAGATACTCCTTCTATGGGTTGTGAGTTATAAATCCAAGTGCCAGTGCATTTTTTGGTTTAAATTCAGAAAAACAAAGCATAAGAACGACAATTTTCATTTTCTAGCATGATATTCCTTCTTTTAATTGCTGTGAAGATGTCACAGGAGTTGTCAAACAGGTGATTTGTTTAATTCCCACACTGCCAAGTTTTAGCATCTTGTTTGTATGTGTGGAAATTCAGTGCTCCTTGTTCAGTGTTCTCAGGCAAAATATGTAGAGTATGTAGAGAGGAGAACATCTATGCCACCCATTCATTACTTCCCATTACATAACTCATTCTAGTTGTTCTTCATGCTTTAATGACACAGATACTATGATGCTGTCAGTCTGTACTTTTGTGCAATATCTGATATCATAAGGCCAAATTCTCACCCATTGTTAATATTAGAAAATGGTAGCTTTAAATGTCCTCCTTATTATAAATACATTTAGTAACTTTAAACTTCTTTCTGGAAGTATACGTGATGGATGAATCTGCATATGTCTGGGTGAGAGAAGGCAACCTAGAACCATAAATACAATTCAAATTGGAATACATGTGATAAAAAAGAACATTTTCTAGGGCCATTTATTTCTTTATGGGCCTGACTAAACATGGTGTGGCTTCAAAGCCAGGGAATTAAGATCTGGTGTTCAGTGCAATACTGGAAGACCTGAAAGTGCCCTTGACATGAGAAGGAGTTGGGGCACAGAATCTGCTATATAGAAAAGTAAGGATCCATACTCCAATGTGATTTCAGTTTGTGTGAGTTAGGTTTTGTAAATTTAACATCACCAAAAGTGGTGATATGGGATAGGGGGAACACAGAAGTAAAGGGCACCCAGGTGCTTTGTCTTTTGTAGTGCCATGCTATGTTGAGGCAGTGACCAGCATCTTGGAAATTACTAAATAAGTAATGGCAAATACTCTTTCTGTATGGTCACAAGTCTTTGAGTGGCTTCACTATTTACCTTGTTAGGAAAATGGCAGCTTGGGTTGTAGCACACTGAAATCAGGATGTTGCTCAGTTGTACCTCAACTAGCAGAGATCTCACGGACAGAGTAAGAGAATCTCTGTTTTGTTACTTTTCTGTGCCAAGGGAATCAGTCCAGCTGATGCCATTGTTGTAAAAACAAGATGCTGCACCTACATTATTAACCCGAGCATGTAGTATCATAGTGAATAAAAGGTGTTCCCTTCCATTCAGTGGGCTGTGTGAAATACAGGTAGGCTTTCTCCTCAATTCTTAAAGATTTCCACAACAGACAACAGTCTGGTATACATCTGCAATAATTGTTGTATGTGCTGGAAGTCTGAGCAAATAAATTGAAAGTTTGAAAAGCATTTGAAATTTCAGTTCGGGGACTCAAAGATTATTTTTAAAAGTCGTCTTGCATTTGAAGTGAGATGCCCTTTAATAGTAGATTTATTTTGTATTCTTTATTTGCATTTCTTTGAGCTTTTCCCAGCTCACAGGGAGAAAACTGGGGGAAAATTAAAGAATTCCTGAATGGGCCCCAAACTGTTTGACACTATCTATACTTCTCTTTGGAATGTATTATTTAATTCCTTGCATACATGTGACTTGTATGATATATCTGGAAAGGAGCGTAAAGTTCTGACCCTAAATCTCATCTTATTCTCTGGCCACAACATAAGTAGCATGTTACACTATAATCATATACACCTACAGTTGCATATGTAATATAACTGCAATTATTTTTCTATTTACTGAGTATGAGATGAGTTCAGAGTCTGGCCTTCCCTTCCTGCATGGAATAACCATGACAAGGCTGATATGGCTGATCAGTCAAAGCAAATTAACTTATCAATAGCTTATCTATGAAACTCTGTGTGGGTTATCTGCATGCTTATCTGGTATTAAAATAGGAACAAGCTTCTTTTTTTTTTTTTAGAATGTCTATAAATATCTTTACTGAGTCTCAAAACAATGCTGACAGTTTTCTCACAAACTAAGCTTTTAAAGAAGTATATTTTCAAGTATTTCCAAAGTGAAAACATTCTTCACTTCAGAATTTGATCAGACACATTTAACAATGATCAGAAACACATGTATGTCTTCCACTTTTCAAGCTGTGATTCATTGAGCTGCAGAATCATATTAGGCAGAAATCTTTTGCAAGACTGGGGATATCAACCAGAATAAATCAACCACGGATAAAAGAAAAAGTTCTATATATTTCTAACTGTTTCACATGGAAGGATGACAATGTCTCTTCACTCTTTGATAAGTAAAGGATATTTTTAATTGCATTTAAGCTTTCCAGCTTGCTCTGGTTTCCCCAGTAGTTTGCTGTCTTTGACCCTGGTGCTCGCGGCACTAGGTACATGGGGTAGGCAGAGGTGAACTCCCGTGTTAACCTAAATGTGCCATCACATTTAAACTATTCTCAAGTGGGTTCATTAGTGTGCGGAAAGGTAACATTTGTTCTTTCCTACATTACATATTTCCAAAACTGTAGTCTGGCTGCAATCACAGGGTTCACAGCAAGGACTGCTGAGCAGGAGAGAGAAAAGCCTGGTTGGCAGCTTGTGCTGAGGCTGGAATGACAGGTCACTTCCCTCTCTCCGTGCTTCTTTCTGACAGTACTATGGTTATATCCAGCCAGAACAAATCTCGCAGCTACCACATGTAGGTGTCTGTGCTTCGGCCCTTTGAAAATGTGTATTCAGCCCCCGAGTGGATAAATGCCAGGAGAAGTCTTTGATTAATTCCCTGTCACCTTCCACTCTTTTCCAGAAGGACTCTAACAGAAGTAATAGGTTCCACAAAGCATCGTTCAAAAACTACAGCTGAGAGGAGAAAAAGCAGCATGTCTTTAAAAGGCACTTATGGCTGCTTTGTATACATAAACAGCTGTGCATGTATGGACCCAGCCACACAGAATCTTGCAGAAGGGAATAAGTAACGTTTATGGGGCATGCATTAGATCTGTGGTTGGAAATGAGACTTCAGGACTAGGTTTCATGAACTCGTTTCTTCTCGTTACTCATAAGGATTGTGAGATTTGTTCCTTGGTCTTTGTCAGTGACAGCCCAATAACAGGCTGCCTCCTGGATCTACAGGAACCACTTATTATTTCTTCCTTTTTCTTTCTTCTGGACAGAATATCAGATAGTGATATTCTTACTGAAACAGGATGGAGTGCTTCGAACTGCAGGAGTTTTACCCCTACAGAATTCCAGCAACTTCTTCAATGTTGCAAAAGATTTTCACCTAATATAGTTCTGCGGCTGAATGAATCAGAGCTCAAAGCCAGGTGGCATATGTCTTGTGACTATACACTCTCATAAATACAGTACAGCAGAAGCCTAAATGGAAACACATCTTTTTGAAACCATCTGTTCTTACAGATATCTGCAACAATAAAGAAAATAAAGGCTCTAAGTGCCGCTATGCTGTTTTAAACCTTAAAGGCATTTCCTCTTGGTCTCTCCTTTTATTCTGAGAAGCTCAATTTGTTTCACTTGGAAATGCCTTAGCTGCCATGTTTGTTGCTGTTCTCTTTATGAGCTTTGGAGAATCTCTCTATAGCTGGCTTACCTATATATGAATATTTATAAAACAGAACCTTTTTCATGCTGGAAAGTGCTGGGTTGCCCTCTGGTGAATTTAGCTTGTCTTTGATTGTACATTTTATAACAGCTTACAGGGTGAAACCATTCCCTTAGTGGCTTTCTTGTTTATTTGAGAGAAGTTGTGTGTGATTTCTTCAAAGATAATACTGCAGTGGCTCAGCCACACAGCTGATAATCTTTAAGTGTTGCTTATTTATTTAATTGCATCACATTGCTCTTTACGATATCCTGACTGTAAAAATGCTCAGCTGGAACAATACTCCTAAGCTTGTGTATTTAGATTGTACTCTTTAATTGGTGCAGTCTATATAATGTTAGCACTGATTAAAAAAAAGACAGGTTTCTTCCTGGGGTTGAATCTGTTGTTCTGTCACAGTTGTAGCCTTTTGTCTGTTGCAGCCAGTGAGTGCTGCAAAAAGAGTTTTATATCCAGCAAATCTTCTCATGGTTGAAATCTAATTTATAAGATTACAATATTTTGGTAGTGCTGTGGCCAATGTGTTAACTCTACAGAATTTCTGTAGCCTCTTGGAGTGGTATTTGAAGACAGAGATGTCTTCTAAAGTGAAATAGAGATGACAACCCTCAGAAATTCAAGATATAAACCAACATATGAAACTGAATGGCAGTGGCATAAACCGTCCCATTAATGAAGGACTAACAAAAATCAGGAGTGACATAGGGAGAAATGGTAAATAGAGCTACCATTTCTAAACCTAGAAGGTTGATGTTAATCCATGGACCTCTCTGGTTTATCTGAAGTAGTTAAACCTATGTGCCACATACCTGGCAAGCAATTCTGCTTAGGCATTAGATATTTTGGAGGGGGTGGGGTGGAGGAGAAATGGCACAGGCATCATACCCGATTATGTGTCAGGCAGATTTTATCTGCATATACGCTGTCTACCTGACAGCATAAATTTACAGGCAGGACGTTTGCTCTCTTTTCCCATCACGTCTCATTTTCAGCAGAGTGATGGAGCAGGGGAAGGTTCCTCTTGACCACACTGGAAAAGGTGTCGGCCCCTGAACCACGAAGCCTAATTGCCCTTTTTCTCGGGGCTGGAGGCACGTGCTGGAAGAGAGATCTCTCCGCCCGAGTGTCTTCTCCCAGAGAAGGGAGAAATGAAAGGTCACACCAATTATCTGAGCAGTGGACAGTGTAAGGAAAACAGGCTGCTTTATGAAGCTGCAGCTGGAGCCCCAATTACTGAATTATGCAGAGGGAGGGGGGTTATGTTGTTGGCCCTGAGCTTGGCTGTCACGCTGCACACAGCAGAGTCCAGTGCACGCAGGGTAATCAGGTGTGACTGCAGCAAGATGAGGTTGGGAGCCTTTGAGGGGGTGGATAGAGGAGGCTAGGGCCTAAATCAGCCTTGGCTTTCAAAACCCACAAGTGATTTCACAGAATCATAGAGTGCTTTGGGTTGGAAGGGACCTTTAAAGGTCATCTAAGCCACATGCCCCTCTCCTCCCACCCCCCCAAGAGGTGAGCAGGGACATCTTTAACTAGGTCAGGTTGCTCAGAGCCCCAGCCAACCTCACCTGGAATGTTTCCACGGATGGGGCATCGACAACCTCACTGGGCAACCTCTTCCAGTGTTTCACCACCCTCATTGGAAAAAAATTCTTTATTATGTAGTCTAAATCTCCCTTCTTTGAATTTAAAACCATCATCCATCTTCACAACAGACTCAGCTAAAAAGACTGTCCCCATCTTTCTTATAGGCATCCTTTAAGTACTGAAAGGTGACAGTAAGGTCTCCCCAGAGCCTCCTTTTCTCCAGGCTTTACAAGCCCAACTCTCTCAGCCTTTCTTCATAGCAGAAGGGTTCCAGCCCTCTGATCATTTTTGTGGCTCTCCTCTGGACCTGCTCCAACAGGTCCATGTTGAGCTGAGGGCTCCAGAGCTGGACAACACAGTATTTCAGATGGGTGTTTGGGAGCAATCCCCCTGAAGGAGGTGGGATTGCACAGCTGCAACTGGTATCTGGAGTAGTGATGGAGCCTGGATTGATGCCTCAGTGAGCAAAAACCTGCTCTTTGCTTCAGTGTTGTGTTGGTGGTGGATGAAAAAGTAATCCAGCTCATCAAGAATGTTTAAACCATGACAGAGATTATGCCTACTTAAACTTTTGTCTAGCAAAACCCAGTCAGACAAAAAGTACAACAGAAAGTGAAATATAATGTGCTATTGTTTTATCAGGAAATTAAATCTTTTGGGGAAAAAAAAGCTTCCATCTTTCAGGTGGGATCACGTCATTCTCATCCGGATGCTTTATATCCAAATGCTACACTTTCCAGGTGCCTGGAAAGAATTTGCATTGTAATACAGTTAATTAATATTCACAGTTTTCAGCAGGTGTGCTAACTTCTCCTGTGACAGTGGGACATTCTGCTGAGTGCTGTGACATGGCAGCAGCTGTGATGAATGGAGCTAAGATATTAAAATCTTTTAAGCAGCAACGCTATTCCAGCTGATAAAGCACCAGTTTAAAAAAATGGATTTATTTAGAGTTTCTAAGACAGGTAAACAGCCAAAGGAGTCCAGCAAGACACATTACAGGTGATAAAATGGTTAATGGTGTGTCACAGCTTACTATACTTCCATATATTTCTCTTCATTTCCCTCAGTAATATTTAGTATATGCTCTATAAAACATCCTTTTTTTATCAAGTCCCCTTTTAAATGTATGGGCACTTGAGGAACACATAACAGTGACAGAGGGTTTTTTACCTGAGGTATTATCTGAGTATATGAAAGAAAATCAACATAGAAATATATCCTATGACAAAAACCAGTGAAACAGTAAAAACTAAAAATATTGGAGATCTACTAGAATATTTCTAAGATTCTTGATGTTAAATTACACATTTTTCACAGATCATTCTGTAATGCTTAATGGAAAATGTTTATGTGTGTGATATGACTGATGAAGTTAAAAAACAAGATATGGAAATAGAGGTTGTATGAATCCTTAGGAAAATTCAGTTATATCTGATCAACTCCTCAGGAATAGTTTTCCATCATCTATTGCTTGACATGATTTTAATAATTTAGGAATATTAAGGGGGGGGGATGAAGAATAATATTTTAGTTTGATATTAAAATTATTATTTCTCCAAATTTTAAAATGTCAAATGTCTCTGCTTTTGTTGTTTATAATTGACCAATTTTTCAATTCTTACTCAATTTGGGTGAATAAAAGACAGGTGGCATAGTGCCAGTGGGCTCTCATTTATTAGAGCAAAAGTATATGTTTGAACTCTGTTAAAAGTCTAAGAATTTAAATGACTTCTCAAAAATAAGAAAAGAAATATGTATGCATGCCAAAAAGGATAAAGTTACTGCATTTCATGGAGCTGCTGAATATATCAATATTTTGTCATCTAAAATGGACAGTAATTCAAATTATTTGTAAAAAGGCTAGCATCTGGAAATATTTGTTTGTTTGTTTTTTGGGGTTTGTTTTCTTCCTAACTAACTAAATAATATTAGATGTTGTTTGCAGAGAAGCAAGTTAAATATCACTGCTTGGAAAATTCGTCACCAAGTCCCCAGTCTTTTGCATATGCACATTTACCATCATTTAATTTAGAGACAAGTCCTACTGCAATAGCTTTGCTTTCCAGTGGTTTCCAGTGAGGCAGGAGGTGGATCCAGTACCAGCTGATACTAATGGGAGGAAAATAAGAAGAGCCCCTTTGAAGAGGTGCTCTGTGCCTCACCAAAAGGACTCTACTCCATCCCTGTGCCTCACCTTTGAACATCAAGGAGTAAAACAGGTATAGCAGAGTGATTGCTGTTACTACAGAATAATGACCAGAGTGGTTTAGCCTCTATATGACATTTTAGGCAGAAAGATTAGAAAGCTAGAAACCTCCCAGACCTATTCCTGCTACATCATGGGTGAGTTGAGCAAGGGACAGATCCTCTTAGTGGTTTGGTATTGCTCATAATTTGAAATTATTCTCACTTCTTTTAAGCTTCCAGTGTGGTAAGTTAAATATATATACATTAAATTCTTGTTAGGCAAAAATAGGTCATTAAAAGAACTGAAAAGGTTGGATTTTGTACAAAATCTCAGAATTGACTACAGGAGCTGTGAAGTCTCTGATCAAAGGGTAAAACTCTGAAGCAGAAATCACATCCTGCTTTGAGGCAGGGAGGAAATGCTTTCTGTCAGAATGTGCCTCTCTTAAACTTAGTGAAGAATGCTATTTGCCTCCTTTATATGGTTCAAAGTTAAAATACTAAGATAATACCTCCTTTTCCTCCAGCCCAGTTCTTGAAAGGTGCTGTTGTCCAAGCACAGTAGATGATACAGCACATGATTTTTCTTTTGCATGGCTCAAATTCAAAAAAGAAAGCATGTGCTGTAGAGGCTTTTTCTTTTCTTCCCTTTCCCCTCTTCCCTTGCCCCTCTTCCCTTTCCCCTCTTCCCTTTCCCCTCTTCCCTTTCCCCTCTTCCCTTTCCCCTCTTCCCTTTCCCCTCTTCCCTTTCCTCTTTTCTTTTCTGTTCTTTTTCTCTTTTCTTTCTTTTCTTTCTTTTCTGTTCTCTTTTGATTTCTTTACTTTTGGGGGAAAGGAAATTCAAGATATTGTGACACATCTCTGCTGCTTTTTCAAAGCAATTCATTTTTTAAATTAACAATCACAGCTGGAAACAGGTGGAAACAGTAACACTACATTTTTCAGTGTGCTCCTTGATGCTACTACTTCCTTATTTTTGCTCTTAAAGTAACAGTTTAGTAGTGATAGGATGATTTTGTAATGTGGTGGTCAGGTTGCCTGAATCATTGCTATTGAGCCATTCTAACAGAGATGCAAAACTTGGCTCTCCCCTTTCTCATTGCCTCTACTGAAATCCCTGAGCATCTTCTGAAAAACAGACTTAGAGGAGCAAAGCATATGGTCTGAAAGCCTTCAGCAGCAGGTCTGAATGTCTTCTAAAATTCAGATAGCTCCCTGGTTGTCTTTTCAATTCAGTTCCTGATTGTCCTCTAAAGTAAATGGACAGACAGAATCCATGTCCCAGAAAAGCTCCTTTTTTAGCATATGATTGTTCTCATGAAGGTCTTTAAAAAGGCAGAAATGATTGTTTCTTTTTGTTTTGCCTCTTGAAGTGAATTTATGAAGCCAGGGATTGTTGTACTGGGTGTTGACTGGCTGACATTTTCAGCTAGTACATCAATTTCTGAGCTATTTTAGAGCCTTCTATACCCATTCCTGTATTTCATTAAATATCCATTTTAAAGAAACAAAAGTGGAAGTAACCAATTGTTACCTGCACCCCATTCTCTCACTTATGAAGAAAAATATAAAATATTAAAAGAATGCAAATACCTCATCTTGTGAGAGACAAAGCCCTCCATAGTACACCCTCCTCTGTGCCTTAGTACATGTGCATGTCTGCAGCTGCAAGACTATATAAAGAAAATTATTTTAACTGCAAGTTCTAGCCATGGGATGGAAATACGGTGATTTTATGATGCAGAATTAGGGTCCTGAGTAATCAGGGGGGTGCAGTCATCACTGGTGTGAGCTATATCATAAAAGATTTTAATTCTTGTTCTTCTTGTGACATAAATCATTTATATTTTGTCATTAATAGCATACCTGTGCTGCGAGAGTTATCTCCCACCTCAGCTAGAGGACTCAATACTGCTTTATTCTGTTTAACAAGCAATGAGTAAAAGTCCTAACAATTACTGATTTTTAATTAGTATTTCTCCAGGGAGGGGGAGGCTATAAAGAGATAAATTGAAAATAACTAAAAAAGCCATTTACTTTCTTCTTTATGAAATTGCTTTGTTAGGTATTTTTTGGTTTGGTTTTCTTTCCCCCCCCCCCTTTAAAATTTTCCTCAGTATGCTCTTAAAATAGAGGATATATATGTTTAATTTTAGTTTGGCTTTACTCTTGCAACCTGGAACTAGTAACCACAGTATTGCAAGCTGCCATTTTACCTTAATATGAAAGTATGTTGTCATGTTTCATAAGAAAACAGTCATTTCAGAGTACCTTCAGAGTAATTTCTGCTAAACTTATACTTTAACTTCCTTTTAAATCACAGCTGATTTCCAGCTCTCTAAATTCACTCTTTTTTTTTTCCTTCTGGAAAGCTACTTGTATGCTATTATTTATTTCCCTCCTTTTAGAGCTGTACTAATAAACCTAAAAATTTACGTGCAAGTTAATAATTTTTGCAGTGTTGATGAAGGAGCAAGACCATAGCTCAGCAGCACAGTCACATACTGTGTGCTTCTTGTTTATAGGCTGCTCTGGTATAAGAGGCACTGAGAGGAGAAGTAGCACAAAAAGCAGCAAGCCATGGTGGTGGAAAGCAAAGCTGGGTTTAGTCTCTTTTGTGTCCTGGTGTATTTTGTGCAACAACAGACAAAAGGCTACTGTGAATTTCACCTGTCGTTATGTGGCTGCTGATAGCTGAAAGTGACTGGAGCACTGGGTGGTCTAACTATATGTCAGAACGTCCCAGAATTTCATTCATGCTGGCAATGTGTGCTCGCAGCTGAGACCAACCATATGCTGGAATGCAACAAAAGTGCAACCAGCAGGTCAAGGGAGGAGTTTCTGCCCCTCTGCTCTGCTCTGGTGAGACCCCACCTGGAGTACTGTGTCCAGCTCTGGAGTCAACAGCACTATAGAGACATGGACCTGTTGGAGTAGGTACAGAGGATGCAGAAAAGATCAAAGGACTGGAACACGTGTCCTGTGAGGCCAGGCTGAGAGAGTTGGGGTTGTTCAGCCTGGAAAAGAGAATGGTCTGGAGACACCTTATTGCAGCCTTTCAATACTTAAAGGGGGCCTCTAAGAAAGATGCGGATGAACTTTTTAGCAGGGCCTGTTGTGACAGGACAAGGGGCGATGGTTTTAAACTGAAAGAGGGGAGATTTAGGCAACATATAAGGAAGAGTGGTGAAATACTGAAACAGATTGCCCAGAGAGGTGGTAGATGCCCTATCCCTGGAAGCGTTCCAGATGAGGTTGAACGTGGCTCTGAGCAACCTGCTCTACTTGAAGATGTCCCTGCTCAGTGCAGGGGGGTTGTACTAGGTGGCCTTTAAAGGTCTTTTCCAACCCAAACCATTCTATGATTCTGTGATTCAGAAATTAGAAAGTGTGTCCTTTACATTAATTTTGTTTCCCTTCTGCTGCTGATGGCCCCCATGCCATCCATCTTGCTCTTAGCTAAACTGCTACCCAACACCAGTATCTTTAACATTCAAACATCCTGTGAGCTTCATCTTCCTTCACCTCATCGTCTGTTACCTGTATACTATGACTACAGACCCTCTTAATGAGTTTAACTTCTTCATTACAGCTCTTTCCAGTCAAAGCCAATAGCAAAATGGCCATCAGGAAAATGCCTGTGTTTAATATAAGACACTCTTTTCTCCAAACATCTGTATTAGGTGTAATTACTTTGTACGTGTCATGTTCTGAGTATGATTCCTGGTTATTGCCTTCTGCTAGGGGCACTTTTTCTTTCATTTCCTACCTTGCTTTAGTAACATGCAACTAATAGTGAGAGAGGGAAGAAAGAATGTTAATTAAGAGATGATCATTCTCTACCCCTTCCTGATTCAGGAGACTGATCACTTGGTTTGCCAGAATGCTCTGGGCTTTGTCAGGACTCTCGTCCCAGCAGCAGGGATTAAAGATAGATGTTGAAGGGGCTGCTGCTGTGCTGCTCCTACAGCTTCTGTGATTTGAGAGGCCACAAAAGGAATATCAGCAAAAAAACAGCTTCAGTGAGCTGAGGAGCAGCAAAGGCAAAACACAGGGCAGGATATTTACAGGTTTAATAACAAATTCCCAGAGAGAAGACACATAGGTGGTAATTTCAGTGTGGTTTACTATTACTATTGGGTTTGATATTCTGTTTATTTATTTATTTGCTTATTTGGGTGGTGTGTGAGAGGAAATGCTTTGGCTTAAGCTGTTTCTTCTGTCATCCAAGAGAGGAGAGAAAAGGGCACCCCTTCCATCTCCAGACACAAGCAGATGAAGCAGTTTAACACACCTTTACAGGATTTACCTCCACATTTCCTCTAGCTTCACACAAGTTCTAATGGAAATTACACAGTTAGTTCACACTGAATCACAGTGAATTTCCTTTCAGGGAAAAAAAGGCAAAAGAACATCACTTGCATCCCTCAGTGAATTACAGCCATTGTTTTTTATTTCCTGGTGGGTAATTGAAGGCTTTTACAGCTAGAAGAAATTATTTATAGAGTCATGAAAAATGGATTAACTTTCCTGAGTGCTTCATTGATATTTTAGGCGTCTACTTTATTCCAATTAAACTTATATAATCTAAAATCAATGAACTTCTTTATTTTAGAGAATAAATTATAGAGGAAAATAATTTGTTTAGCCTCTGTTGAACTGCCTTATTTCCACATATTTTATATATGTAATCTCTACAAGGAACAAAGGAACTCAAAGTTCTATTACACTCAGTGTAGACAGAAACCTCTCCTTTGTTCCCAGCACCTTCAGTGCCTGCACAGAAGCCAAGCTTTGGGAAGGAACTTGGGAACTTTCCTGCTGCATTAGAGCTACATCAGTTTAAAAAACTGTTCAGCCACTTGCAATGGCTACTACCAAATGCCTCAGAAGGAGGCATTCAGAAACATGAAAGAAGTCTGACATCTCTGTCCCCAAAATTAGGTTTGTACACTTTCCTTTTAGTTTCAGAATTTTTCAAACTCAAAATATACCTCAAGTATCTGTCATAAAATCCATTTCTGTATTTTTTAATTTTAGAATTTGATTTCCATTTCAGATCAATGGATGTCAATTTATCTCAAGAGAATACTTGGCTAACTAAAGATTAGTGGAGTGTGTAATGGTCATAACCAAACTAACTTTAAAAATATAATAGAATCTTTATTCATGGAAATAAACTAATTCTCAGTTTGCACACTGAACAGAGCATGGAGATGCAAAGGTCTGCAGTTGAATACCAGGGACTGGAGTGGTCACAGTTGCCATGTCAGCAATTAGCATCAAGTCTGTTGAGCTAGCTCAGGATAGGATCCACTAAGCAACTTATTCCAGGATTGCTCAAGGTACATCAGTTTTACCACATGGAACTCAAATTCTCATATTAACAATGAATCAAGAGGTCTGCTTGAGGCAGGAGGAAAAATGATTGAGAAATATCTAAAACTTAAATAATAATGTTAGAAATATAAAAAGACTATTTTATTCTAGTCAATCTTTTCAATCTCAGCTCGTTTCATCTCTCAAATGTAAAATGCACTCACATCATAAGTTACAATAGCATATTGGTAGCCTGGAAAATTCCTTACTAGAAAAACATTAATTACTTTTTCTGGTAGAGCTTTACAACTTCATCTTACAAACAAACATTAAAGCATAATAATACTATCATTTAAACTGAAATATTTTCTCTTGTGTGTGTAAGCTTATGCGGTTTACTGCTCCTTTTCAAAACTCTCTGCTGGTTCTCTACTTCCAAAGTGTGTAAGATGAGTTTTCACTGCAAGATGATAGCAGGGAGATTTTTTAACACACTTTTTCTGTAATTACACCATGAAAGAAAATTATATCTCTGTGATACTTTTCTAACTTTACAATTAGCTATCATCATGCTTTCATTGGGTTAGCTCCAGTGATGCATTTAGTCTAAGAAGCATCTTTCAGTTGCAAACATGTTTAATGACTGCATGTCTTTGTTATTTTAGTGGGAAAGCATCAAAGCATTCCTGAATTCATAGTCACAGTTTCTCAGTAATTCAGCCTATCCTTTTAAGTTTTTCTAAGGTATAGTGAAGGTTGAAGTCCTATTTTAAAGAAAGTCAAGCAACCTTACATTTTAGGTAAATTGTCTGCAGTCTCAACTCAAGTTTTAAGACAAGCCTAGAATTTCAATATTTTTTTTTTATTTTTTTTTTAAACCTCATCCTTTCTCCTTTAGAACCTCTAGAGAGGTGTGTCTTCCTGTCTTCAAATGTTTGAGGAAGCTTCTTGATCATTGCCAGAGAGCTAATTACCAGCCAATGCAATATTTTCAATTTTATATGGCACCTACTATTACTATCTGGTTGTATTTTGAAATAATGCTTCTCTAAAGAAGATTTCAAAGGACAGTTTCATAGAAAGCTATTTCATAGCAAGCTTAAATCTGAATAGAAAATGGTTTAATAAATGCTTTCAATGTATGGGTAAAAAATAGAACAGCTTTTGAAAGGTAGAAGTTCTAAAAGCTGTGTTTTATCCCTCCATATATTGATGTGAGATCTATTATCTTTTTTGAAATTTGTTCATTGATGACAAAAGAGAAAAAAAAAAAAAAGGAAATCTTCAGTCAGTTTAAATAACTCATTTTTTTAAACTGGGAGCTATATTTTTGTCTCCCACAAACCACTCACCTCCTTTCCTTCCCAGAAATATACACATAAGAAAGATTAATTCCCCATGTTACACCATAAATGCAAAGTTCCATGAATGAAAGATGTTTTACCAAAGTCCAAGACTTTTCCCTGTCTTTGGAGGACATTGCCTACACTTTGAACAGCATTTTGTCCTTCCGTAGGGAAGTGCAGCGGTGGGATGACCCTGAGTTCTGTAACAGAGGTAGAAGAATATGTGATCAAAGCAGAAGATGAATTTGCTGCTTTTGTGCCGTGAGGAGCACTCGCAAAGCTCAGACAGGATTGTTTTTAATAAGGATTAGTTTTGCTACCATTTATCTCCCTATTTCCTTGGCTCTTCATGTGTGCAAACAAACTGCCTGGGAGTGCCCAAGGAAAGGCTCAGCTCCACCACCACGCTCAACCTGAAGGTCTTAGACTGTATGTGTTTAGTTCTTACATTATACTCACATGATAAAATTGTCTTTTAAATTAGTATTAGTAGAATAGATATCCGTTTGGGGTGACATAAATCCTTTGTCCCTATCTTTTCCTATGTCAAGCAATGTAAACTCTACTGCCTGCCATTTTTTTTTCTTTTTATATTTTTTCCAATCAATGCTGTATTTCACTTACATAAAAATGTGGTGAAAAACATATTCCTTCCGTTCTGTCAGAGCAGATTTGCTCTCTGGCTTCAGACCTCATGTGCTGAGTTTCATTTTATGGCAATTTTTTTATAGGCTAGTTATAAATCTTTGTGAACGGAGGGTTTATAATGAAAATACTACTGGCCACACTAAAGATCAGCAGAATTATAACAGCCCCAGGATTTAACAGTACTGATCAATCAGCCTCCAGTAACACCCCATTTTCAAAGGCAGTATGCTATCTCCACATTATATATTTTTTCTCAATGTAAGTAATTTTTTCCTTCATTTCACGTTCCATATTCTAATTAGAAAATCACTATTTTACTTCACCTTTGTAATATCAGTAGAATTTCATGAGGCCTGTGTAGTGTCTTGTGGCATAGTGTATCCAAGGGGAATTGTCAACATGATCTGAAATGCAATAAATATTTAACAGTGAGATATTCCATATCATCAAAGTGATACGCAATATATAAATTTGCATTTTCACATTGCATTTTTTAGTAAGATGCTTCATGCTAAAGCAGTAACAGATTTAGGGGTTGATTTTTTCCCTAACAAGGTATCTGATAAGATCCATATTTTGACCGGGCATTTCATTTGGCTGTAATAAAAACGTGACAAAAACATTCTGAGGAAAGGAGGAGTGAACAGTGAGGTAACAAGTTGGTAAACCAAGACAGTAGCACTGGTAGATGTAATTTTCAAGAATGTAAAAGAAAATTATGCTCAAAATCTGTCTATGCATAGAGATCAACACTCAGTTGACTCATAATGACTTGCTGCTCTACACAGGGATCCAAAGCAAAGGCAGCAAAGTTTGTAGCTCTAACTACTCAAACACAGCAGAAAACCATTACTTGAGACTAAGTAACTGAAGCCACGTAATTTTATCTATCTTTCACATTTGTTTCTTTTTTCACTAGCTTTTTATTCTTCCTATATTTCAGTTATTCCAGGAGCAGGGTAATTTTTCCAAGTGTTTCCTTTTGTTGGATTGTTATGTCCCCATGATGCAAAGTACTGTAATAAGTAACTTCATTTTCTTCTTGCAGTTTTTCTTTTCTCTTCCCTCTTTGTTAGCCTTTCCCATATACATTTAGGATCTGAGTATTCTTCTTATTTTGTGTATTTTGTCATCATCTTCTAATTTGCCAGCATTCTTATCCAATTCAAATGTTCCTTGGAGTAAAAGAAATTGTTGCTTGGAGGAGTTTCTCCTCTACCATTTTCTTTTTCTTTTCTTAGTATTACCAACATGGAATGTCTCAGTTCAGCTTGTACAAAGTACTCAGCCTTTTCAGGTAGCTTTTTCAGGACATTCATTCAAGATTTTATTTAGTCTTAGGTAACTTGTTGATATTTTGACATATTTAGGTATTAAACTGCATATATTTTCTCCCAAAGGCTTTTCTTCAAGGTCATGATGCCAATATCTTTCATTATAAAACAAAATCCTTGACTTAACATACACAAATCATATCACCTGTGGAATAATTCAGAGTAAACTGCAGCTCTTCTAGTACTGTGTGCCAGGTGGGAAGAACAGCCAAATGCTTTATTTAACTGATGTAAAACAAAGCAGTTTGTTTTCTCTCTCAAAGCAAAATGGCTGAAAATAAAGTATTGCATCGTNAAGATGAAGTCAGTTAATTTCTGCAAGGACCACTGCAGCCTGAATATGGGAGACAACATCAGAAAGCTAAGTACAAGCTGCCTGACTTAACCTGCCTGTTGGCTCACAGTACAGAACTAAAGAAAATTACTACTCCAGTCAGATACTTTTTGTTTCATCTCCTGTAGCTCAGGCATGCAGGCATACAGTTCCATATTACAAATGTAAAGATGATTTACTAGAAAAAATCATCAATGGAAAAAGATACTCAATTAGAATGATAGAATTATTTAGGTTGAAAGGACCTCCAGGATCATCAAAACCAACCTTTGTTCAACATTTCCATGACCCCTA
>VYZX01020978.1:11492-75869 GCA_013401335.1 Brachypteracias leptosomus | reverse complement strand
GGGGGTGGGGGATGGGGGACACCGTTCGTGTTGTGAGAAAGTGGTGGAAACAAACGAAACTGTGTTGGTGTGAAGGTTTCTGCATGACCGGAGAAGGCCTGTTCTGGGGCTCCATCGTGACGGCACATTCGACATCGGGGCCTTCCTACCCACCTCCACCAGCAGGCCAGCCTGTCTTCACCTGTAACGTTCTTAGGTCCTTGCTGCAGCCACTGATACTTGCTGGAGTCGTTGAGATGTTGCCAACTCAAGGCGCAGAGTCAGCACTGTGGGGGTCACCTTCAGATCCAAGCAAGTTTGCTCATGACCCTAGAGAGGGGTTGAGTGTTTTCTGAGCCAGACGCCAACAGATGCTGGAGTAGCAGGCTAATGCAGTTTGTTGGGAATAGAGTTTGATGCGTTAAGGTGAGGTTATTGCCTGGTACGGCTCTAATCTGAAATTCCCAGGGCACAAATTCATCCCTTACTAATACACGTGTAATTCTCATGACTTCCCTGAGAGCTGTGAACGTCCATATCAGCAGCACAGTCTTGTCCTCAGAACTTCTGCGAAGTCTTCTTATTTGCAAATTATCTACGTAACCATGCCTGCAAGCCTAACTTTAAAAAGAGGGAAGACTGTTCTTCAGACAACTAAAAGTGGGCCACATCCCCAGCTGGTGACCACGGCTGGGCCAGATATGGTAGAGCTGAGCTCTGGTCTTGTCTTTCTGGTCAGCATTACTTTGATTTTCTTCGTTTCCTTCTCAGATTTCTGTTTTAGATGCACATTGTATCTTGTATGATCACGTGTCAAGCATCGGTTTGCTTTGAAAAGGAGGACGAGTACCTCTCAATGGAAACTTTCTGTCTTTGGAAGACATCTTTAAAGTTGAACTGTAGTAGGTGTGTTTGTAACCAGTGATGAGGGAATAAGTTGGAAGGCATACCTGTAGGTGCAGAACGAGTTTTATCTATCTTTAACATTTAGATTTTTGTAAGTGGTATATTTCTGTACTCCTCACAATGCCTTGCAATGTTTGAAATTGTGGGGACAAAAATCTGCCCTCTTGCCATGATCTGAGCAGCCCCGTGTTCTGTTCCCAGTGTGAAACGATTGCCATGATTGCCAGAGGGATCCGTCTCAGTTGTTTCTCAGGACAGGTTGAGGAAGCGTATCAAGGAGGAGACACACAGACTCTTTTCCAATGAAACAATAAGTTTTATGTACCATAATTTAACTGAAAAAGTGCTGTTGGGTTGTTTTATATACACACACATATATATATATATGTATTTAAAAATATGGAAGAAACTTCTGCTTTTGATTAAACATTTACTGATACAGTACGTCCAGCTTTTCTCCAACCATTTCCCAGGCTAAGAGACCTTGCAGACTTACAGCTTTCTACACCTCAGTGAACAGCTGCTGAATAGAAAAGCTTTGTAATCCACCTGAATGAAACACTCCTACCCCACCACAATCAGCTTTATTTATTTTTCCTCTTTCTCCCTGTCTCATTCACTACCTCTTTTCCTTCTCACACTGCTGCCATACTCAGGAACAGAACAGCTCCCTACAGAGAGTATTTTGATGAGCTAAAATGAAAAACTGCTCTCCCGTGCTGTCAGGGAGCTGTACCCATGGTGCTCTCTGAGCTGTACCCATCAAGGAAGCCTCATTCACACTTTCATCTGAGAAAAAAACTTGGTTGACGTTTTGCTTTGGGAAAATGTCCAGTTTGCAAATGTTACATGCGAAATCAGATACAAAAGGATCTCTGATGGTATAAATCCATTATTCAATGCAGCTTTGCCAAATACATGCCTTTTGAGGAACTGGCCAGTTATTTTTATTCCTATGCAACTGCTATTGTTTCCCTTGCCCTAAAATGATATATTTTCCTTGGAATTCCTTAGATTGTTTCCAATATGTGCTGCAGATTTCTTTGCTGTGTCCATGTAATTATTTTCCTCCGTGACTTGAATACTAGTCATTTAATGCTTACATAGTCCAGAAGCAGGGGAAGGACAAAGCAGGAAAGGCAAAACAGGAGAGGATCAGAACTGCTTTACAGTTTCAGTGCCCATATACTTTAAGAACCTATCTAAATCCTAAATCCAGTGCTTTAGCTGTGTTTAGATAAAAAACATAAGATCTTTCCATTTCCTGGGGGACAGTTGCTGCCTGTCACAGGCAGTTTTATCTTCTTATGCAGTGCATGAATAATGTTTAATGAAAATACAGATGCTATTTCCAAAGAAAACAAGCAAAAAAGGAGGAAGGATGATTGGCCATGTATAGGTCTACTAAATATTTTGCTTTCATTACATAAAGCAACTTTCCTCTCAACTCATACATTTTTAAAGTGAATGTGAAGTCCCATCTCGTAGCAATAGACAGAAAACTGAACTCCAGGACAAAGCTGGAGAATGGAACCAATGAAAAGCAAGCCTGAACTATTGGGAACCTCTTTCTTGTAGAGAGTAAACACAACCACACTGGAATTTGAAAGTATGGATGCAACTTCACAATGTACTGTAACACAGTCTAAGAAAACTGGGCACCTGAAGCACAGATTGTTGCCATTAGTGCCACTCCAGAACAGGAGACGTTCTCGCTGTAACATTTGTGTATTTGCATAGTTTCCAGAAGTGTTCCTCACAAAAGCTTCATGAGAACCAGGCAGGCACTGCACCAACAGTTTGCCAGAAAATTCTGCTTTCACGGAATTGCTTCAATTCCTGGCATATGTCTGTGGACAATCTGGAGTGATTCCCCACTGGGACTACTTTGTGCAGCTCCTAGTGCTTCAGCCAGAAGGAGATCTCTCCTTCGGCACACATGGTAGAGCTGCTTGCCTAGAGACCTCAAGGACCTTTAAATGGGCCCAGGGACCCCAGGGGTCCCTGCTCGAGTCTCGGCTTTCTTCGTGTGCAAGGCACACAGATAATACATCTACTCCTGACCCAAAAGGAGCTCTCTGTTTTCAGCTAATGAGCTGTGAAGAGATGGAGAGCAACAAAATGTCTTCAGTGGTAACCAGGTGCAACTTTTACAAGTAGAACTTAGCATTAGTACATTACAAAATACAAGAAATAATATAAGGCTGTAGCTTTCATTTTGGTTCCAAGGATGTACTATCAATATGTAACTGTTAACAAATTTTTTAATGACCCTTGATAACAATATATTCACCTCTGTGAACAAATAGCACACAGCATTACTAAATGTAGTTACTAATATATCTTAACTGTGATTATTATAGATTGATGCATGCTGGTACTTTTGATTTTGAAGTCACTTGGTACAGAAAAGGAGAAATTGAAGGAGACGGGTTGTTATGAATATTGCAAGTTGTCATGAAGAAAAGTTTTCCTTTTTAACTAAATGCAAGCTCAGAATCCAATGTGCTCTCTAAGATGAAGAAGTTAATCTTTTAAGTCTCACACTGAATGTCCCAAATCATCCAATGGTGCTAAGTTACTTGAGTAGGTCCATTTTTTAAACAACTACATGTTATTATTGATAGTTTAAATAATCTGTGAGGATACTCCTTTGGAATAATTTTGCCTGCCTATGTAAAGGAAAAAGAAAGAGGAATATCTGTAACATAGAATTTGCTGGTTTATTGAGTACATTTTTAGGTTTTATTTTCTGTAGTAGGCTCTGGTTCCAGCTCCTCATGTGTATCAGGTCCATGCAAAATACTGCTCTTGGGTTTTCTGCTGGGGTTTTTTTGTTTGGTTTGTTTTTTTCCTAAAGCTAGGAGCTAAAGCTTGGGAAGGCATTGATAAACCAACAAAGTTTGTCGGGCAGCAACAATAGCTGTTCTTTTTGTTTTGACAAAAGTCTACCATGACATTTGGGGAAAAAACTTCACTTCAGAACACATGAATAGAAATCCTGTTGGGAAGCAGCAAATACATTTCTAATCAAGTTTTGTTGTAGCCTAGTAAGACTTTGCAGGAGGAGAGGTTAACCTTGAATATCTGAGGTCAAAAGTCTTTTAAAGTGCTTCCTATAGCAATAATTTAAGTACAACATACATCCTTCAGGCACCCATTTGTTTAGGAGTTGCTAAGTGCAGGCAGTCTTTGAAGACTCCTACCTGTTCATGGCAAAGAGAAGAGCATTAATCAAATCTCTGAATTGCATTTATCAGAAGAGGAATGGACTTCATGCTTGTTCAGCTTCCAGTCTAATGGGCGATGCTATGAGGAATTGTGATTTTGAGATATTTGATCTCTAAGAACTGGCAAAGACCATCAACCTGTAGCATATAAACCTCTGCTCACACTTAGTTCATGAGCCACGTTTTCTAGTTGCCATCTGGTAACCTAGAAAGTGCAAGGTGGTTTTCCATGAGAAAATATGTGTCTTTTTGAATGGCTGTGCTTTTTAGCATGAAATACAGAATTATTTACAACCGTTTCTTCCTAAAAAGGAAGGAGGAAGGTGTTCCAGTTTATCTCTTTTTTAGTGTTTAGTAGAAGTGTATTTTAGCTCCTTTTTATACCTACTGCAAAGGAATAAATGTGGCTTTTATCCACACAGAGAATAGAGTGGACTGTGGAGAAAGTGTGAAAAGCTGCTGTTTGATTACAAGAACAGGACCAACAGGACTTAGAAGTTTCTTTTTTCCTTACGTCGTCCAAGTACTTGTGACTTATTCCAAGCCAACTTGTTACACAACCTGTATATATTAGTATTTTATATTTTTCACCACAGATAACTGGTCAAGGTGCCTGCCTATGTTTTGTCAGTAGAAGATAATGACTGTGCTACACCATTGTAGTGGCATAGCTTGAAAATCAAAGGTTATAAGGTTGGGTAGTCTTGCACTCCATAAAGGGTGCTGTGTTTGTTCTTAGTATTATAAGTAAGTGCTCTTGACTTCTGGTTTTAGATAAAAAGATGTGTTGTATTGGAATCAAGTACAGGCATAAAATGGAATGAAAGATACATCAAAGAATATTGACTAACCTTCTATAATAAGAAGTTTGTCTCCTGTCCAGGCCCCTATAAGACAGTAAAAGGTGATAGGTGAAGGTGCTGTGTATTCAGCAGTTGCTTAAATGGCATTATGCTTAGAAACCTAAATATTGGAATCCACGGGTGAACTGGTTCTACTGGAGAAAATGGTAATTTCACTTTGCAAAGATGTTTTTCTCATCTTTGCATGCATATGCAGCTTGACAGATTTTTATGGATATGGTTAAAACAGATATGAAAGTAACAGCGATGCAAGTATGATTAAATATAATTAAAGCATTTTAGAATGTCCATATTGTTATAAATATTGCAAATTGTAATGGAGAAAAGTTTTCCTTTTTAACTAAATGCAAGCTCAGAATCTACTGTGTTCTCTAAGATGATGAAGTTAATCTTTTATATCTCACCCTGACAGCCCCAAAGAATGGATTTCATTGTGGTTTTTTTCTTTCCTTCAGTACAGAAACACTCATGAGGTTAAAATAGATTGACCATGTTCTCTTTCAGTCATGGTCTAGTGGTTAGGGAGATGTTGTAATGAAGGTTGGACTTGATGATCCTAGAGGTCCACTGCTCTGGGAAGAACCATCTCAGCTGGTTTTTAGGCAGGACTCCATTATACCCCAGTTGAGGGTGCACTGTGGTCATTCTAATTGGCTGAGAGGGACAAGCCCGGACAAAACAGGCTGAGGGTCTAGACCCTGAGGCACCAGTTAACCACCCTCAGGTGCAGGTTGTTGCTAACCATTCTGGCACACCCTGTTTTGTCTTTCGGGGAGGCCGTACCTGTCACATTCTGCATTGGTTTTAATAGAGACTTATCAATCCAATGCAGCTATTCTTCCACTTTAGAATCATAGAATCACTTAGGTTGGAAAAGACCTCTAGGATCATCAAGTCCAACCTTCATCCAACATCTCCCTGATCCCTAGACAATGTCTCAAAGCACCACATCTACTTGTTTTTAGAACACCTCCAGGGATGGTGCCTCCACCACTTCCCTGGGCAGCCTGGTCCAGTGCTAAATCACTCTTTCAGTAAACAACATCTTCCTAATGTCCAATCTAAGTCTCCCCTGGTGCAACTTGAGGCCATTACCTCTTGTCCTGTCATTAGTTACTTGGGAAAAGAGACCAACACAAGCTGCACTACAACCTCTTTTTAGGTAGTTGTAGAGAGCAGTATTATTTACTTAATAGATCCAGTTTGGATAAGCCAAGCCTCAGATCCAGGTGGAGTCCTAGATAGTTTTCGTAACTCCTGGGTTCAGTCATATTCAATGGGGTACCATTAACCATCTATGAAGGACATTCATTGATGGTACACAAATCTTTAGTTGGCTGTATATAAAAGCCATGGCATTTCTCCCCTGCGTTTTGCGACCAGTTTACTCACAAAACACCCCTAAAATCTCAATATTCTTTTCCATTCCAGTCCATGAATTGCTCAACAATGCCAAATCATCTGTGAACATCATTGCTGTTATCTTCTTCAGACCATGTTGGAAATCATTTCCCTCCTCCTCCAACGTACACAGCAGAGGGTCAATACCTAAATTAAATAAAAGCAGTGACATGGATCGCCCTGTTTTACACCAGTCTGAATCCCCATGGGTCCAGATTGCTCACCCTTCATATCAATATATGTTGATGTTGCAATACAGATCTTTAAGTAGGGCAATCATATGATTATCTACACCCTTTTGTTTTAGAGCTGTGTTGATGTGTGAGTGGCTCATAGTGTCGAAGACCTTTGCTACGTCCATGAAGAACACTCATAGAAACATTTAAGTTGGAAAAGGATCATCTAGTCCAACCTTCATCCCAACATCTCCCTGTCCCTAAGCGCCACATCTACTCATTTTTCTGCATTCAACTTCGGACTTTATCAGGCGCTGGGAGCAATATTTTGTGTTTAATCCAAAGTTGCTCTTTAACAGTGGGCTCAGGAGTGCTGGGCTCATTTTCCCTAACCTGGATGGAAGAGTCAAGTACCAGCTGGCATTCATTATGCAATGCAGATGCTTCAAATAATAGTATTTTTGCACAGTGCATCACAATTGTTACCACACAACTTTGTGGAATTTACTGCAGCCTGATATTGCTAAAAATATGATTTAGAATATTTCAAAGGTGATGAAATTCTGGGCAATAAAAGCAACGTCTGCATTTATGATGCATCCATAGGTGCTCAGCCTTTATGCCTCCAATTACAAAGTGATCTGACAGAGTTCTGTGGAAAGTTCCTCCTGTTCTACTGTCAGAAGCAGGATGCACAAATCAGTTGGAAACTGCAAAGCTCAGCACTGCTGATAAGCACCTGGTGCCTAAAATAGTCACAGTAGCTGGGCAAAGTTCACATGGTCTGTGTTATCATGACATGAGGAGGGGATGTGGAAAGGAGTGAAGGCTACTTATCATCTTCCTCCGCTCATGACAGCAGCTCTCTGCTCCTCACAGGTGTCTGGTGCCACGGCTCAAGGCTAACCCCCAGGGAAAATATTTGAGCAGCTTGACCACAGTCCCATCCCCTGCACCTTGTACAATAATATAAATGTTCACCCTATTTCAGACCCATTTTGTGGGGTGAGAATTGGGACGGGTTTGTCCTGCTCACCCCCTGCAGAAGGGACTGATTTGGTAAGATTTATGCCCTCAGGTACTCTGAGGTTGCTTCCCTGGGAGATTAAGCTTGTGATTGCAGTCTTATTTTGGAGCTATACAGCCAGTCTGCAGTTTAGTGCATTTAACAGCAGCAATCTTAAAGAATCTGTATATGTTGCATTTAAATAACCCGTGCTATCCGTGCATCCAACTGCTTGATATGAATGCAACCAGACCTACAGCAGATGGGCTGTTGGTGTAGCTGGTGTTGGACCTATAGTCACAACAATAATTAGCATGTCTATTAAGAGCTCGTTCCAGCCACACCTCACCCCTCTAGTCTTTGAGGACCAGCTAGAACACAAGGGGACTCATCTCTTAACAAATTTATCCATCACTACATGCAACAACTACCATTGTTAGGTAAATTATGGAAATTTAAAAGAAAATAATAAATGTCAGCTTCAGACAGTTTTATTTCTGAGAGAGCAATTTTAATACATATAAATATTCCTAACATACATTTCTCTACTCAAATATGCATATAGACTTCAGCACAAATAGAGAAAGGTTTGGAAAAAAAAGAAAAACATCAACAACAAAAGGAGATATTTTGTATTTGTTTGGCTGTATCTTAGTTTGATATGCTATTGATCACTTAATGTTATAAAATTTACTTGTGAATACTCTCAGTGAATTATCTAGTGTAGCAATCTGATTAAATAAACTTTTAAGAAAGGTGTAAAATATCCTTTAGAATCAGAGGCACTTCTTTTCTAAAACTACAAAATTATCTTTCTAAGTAAGCATAAGGTTAGAAGAAATATGTTAGCCATTGCTAATAATTCATATTGATTATTTTATCTGATTATACCAACTAACAATGTGTATAGTGTGGAAGGAATAAACATATTAGTCTTTTGAAACTTGCCTTAGATGACTTTGTACATTTCTTCTGGTATTTCTGGCTTGAACATTATGTCCTAAGTTATCTGTAGGGATATGTGACTGCAGGATTATAACATGGATAGTAAGGTAAATCTACAGCTTATAAATCAAGCATAATTAGGGTCAAAAAACTGGTCAGAGCAGTGGCAGAGTCCCATGTCATGGTGGCAGTAGTGTCTGAGGTCCCACAGGTGAGGCTATCTCAATGAGCCTGAAGTTCTCTTCTTTCAAAGGAAGCCTTGGCAAGCTCATCACGTGTTTGTCCCGTGGTTATCCAGATGCTCTTATCCTCTCCTCATAGCTCGTAATGCATTGTACTCCAAGAAGAAAAAAAAAAGAGTTATGGGCAAAAGGAGAAACAAGGATACTCATGCTGGTGGAGGGCCCTACTGAGCCCTGCAAGCTCTTCTTAGTCCTTAAAACATGGGTTGTTTCTGTACAGGAGCCCAGTTTCATGGGGAATGCTGGAAAGGGCAGGGGTTGGGGTTGTGTCTGAGCCAGGCTGGGGGAGCACTGAGCCGGGATCTTCCATTCCCTGGCTGATTTGGCAGGTTGGGTGCTGGATGAGCAGAAACAGCCAGCATTTCATGTGACAGTGACAAGCCTGGTTCAGCTTAGTGCTTGGAAGATCACTGTGGATCTCTAGCCTCAGGGTGGAATCTTTCACACTGGATGCCAAAGGGACAGTGGCCACCCTGAGTCCACACAAACCCTGACACCACGTCCCAGGGAGGTGGGCTGATGGAGGCACGTCTTGTGCTTTAGCCCGAAACAGTTCCCCAGGAATGTGTGAGTGGAAAAGTCTTTGAATGGCCTTCCTTACACTTCAGATAGTACAGTCCGAGCCCTTGACATACAGCTTCTACTCCTGGGGTCCACAGCCTAAAAGAGCATTTTAGCTCCTATCTTGCAGACAGACATGGCTGGGTTTGGAACTAGCCCTTAGTGTCGTCAGCCTTAAAAAGCCGTTTAGGGGATTAACTCCTGTTGAGCATCTGAGCTTTAAAGGAAATCAGTCTTTCACTTGCTCTGGGGTG
The DNA here is from genome assembly GCA_013401335.1 of Brachypteracias leptosomus. Lineage (NCBI taxonomy): Eukaryota > Metazoa > Chordata > Aves > Coraciiformes > Brachypteraciidae > Brachypteracias > Brachypteracias leptosomus. Next base: position 66,306 of record VYZX01020978.1, on the reverse strand, counting down.
TACTCACCGAGGCAGAGTTTCAGCTACAGTAAATAAATACCATTGATTTGAACTTTCGCATAGCTCAATAACTTAGAAGGTCTAGTGGAGCGTGATGCAGGTAAGCTTTAAAGTAAATTTTAAAAAATCAGAGCCCTGGTTCCCAGATGTCTTTATGATTACAAAAAACCACCACTGTTCCTCCAAAAAAAATAACAAAAACCCTGGAAATTAATCTGAGAGTGAGATCAGACCTCTGAAATCTTTTCTTTTTCTGAAGTAAGATTCCCTATCTGGATCTCTCAGATCAGCTCTCATCCACCTGACACCAAATTAGCAAATGCTGGTAACATCTATATTTTAACTATCCTGCCTGTTGTCTTGGTCCTCCCCTCCTGTCCCCTAGTCCTGGGATAAAACATGGGTAGGAGGTAGGTGGTTAAGTTCCACGGTACAATTTAGAACAAGCTATTTCTGAGTGTTCTTGGAAAAATTAGATGCCTAACAGAAAAGGTGCTTGGGAATTTGGGGCAGATGGAGGTCAGGGAGAGCATTAAGTCCTGAATGACCCGGCCTAACATGGGGGCTTGGAGGAGTCCAGCTTCTTGTGTTCCTTGGTGGGTCCAGCCCTTGAAGCAGGCTGTGTCTTCACAGAAACATTGTTTTATCCCAAGATGTGTAGCCAAGGCAGAGCAGAATGAGCAAACATATGGTAGAGAAGCTCTTTAAGGTAAAGGAACATATTTGAGATGAATAAAGTAACAAAAGATAATGTATGTTTCTGTTCTAACATTCACCTTCTTTCATAGACTGTGAGTTGTATTCACCCTGTTGCTCCAAACTCTGCCTCTCCTACATTCAGAAGTACCAGCAAAGACTGATTCCAAATTATTTTTTTTTCTGTTTTTTTTCTTAAAGTGGGTTTGTCCCCTTTAAATACTTAGCAGTACAATTAATCATGGAATTTTCTTCCCAGTATGGCACTTGAACGTCTAACTTTTTCACCCAGCACGAAAGATGGATTTTATTAATATGGAAGATAAATATGTTTTTACTTTTCTTAAAATTTCATAGAGCGATTTTCCAGTTACACAAAAAGTGGCTGCCCAGCAATTTAATACTTTGTTTTTTAATTTTGATGTGCTTTATTATGTTTATTTCCTTTCAGCAAAGTTTCCAAGGTCTTAAAGTAACAAAAAAAGACAGAATTATCTTACAGTTCAGACAATATGCTGAGCTGGTTGCTATCCAGAGTTGTGTCATGTTACTTGAGGTTTTTCTCCCCTCCCCAACTATTTGGGCAAGCAGTACAGCATGAAATAACACAGGAATTATTCAACATAACATCTCCAAATTACAGTTGATGAAGTTTATTCAAAAGGAAGTAAAAGTTTCCAAACAAAAAAGGCAAATCTATGGAAAATGTTGACAACAAATAGCAATAAACAAGAGTTTGTTCAGTTTTACACCAGGAAATCTATTTAAATAATCCAAACTGTCACAGCAAACAGGTCTTACTGGGTCCCATCCTTCCAGGCTCATAAAATACTTAAAGAGTTTTAATATTACACTTTTGGAAGTTCCTCATGTTTGTATCTTACTAGTTTTTAAGTCAATGAGACTATTGATAAGTTTGGGGTTGTTTTCCTTTTGGTTTTCATTTGTGTATCAGTTTCATGTTCAGCTGCTGTTCACTGATAATTACCATGGTACAAAAATGAAGCTGCTGTTTGGGTTTGTTTTTTGAAAAAAAAAAAAAAAAAAAATTGTTCTTACAATGCTATGTGTGATGTGATTTTTCCCTGTGGACTATCCTGTTAGAAGTAATATGTCTATGGAAGTTGCATTAAAACAGATTAAATACCTGCAAAGATGTACAATACAGATTTTCATTTCTTCCTCAAGTTTCAAAAATAAGCAATTATTTCCAACAGACAAGCTAAACGTACCAAGGGAGGCAAGAATTAAGGGCATTACCAGATATAATAAAAAATATCTGGTATTCCAGGTACTTATCCTCAACCTCTTCCCTTTTTTTACCCTCAGTAAAGTAGGGATGTATTTTAACTGTCTCTACAAGCAGTGAAACAATATCAACTTCTCCACTGATAGGTATTTCTGTATCAAGGTTCCAACCAAGAGCTTCAGTGTAATCCAGTTCATTACATTACCATTTTGGCATTTTAATAAAAATGGGATCATCAGAGGAACAACCTGATGCTACAGGGTTTTATTTGTAATGCTGTGCACAACTTAGAATTATCTGCTATGACATTTGATAACTCAGGAAATAAACCAACTTATTAACAGTACAGTTCTGTGTATCCTCATCAGCTTCACACACAAGCATATATATATCTGAAAACCTTCAGTAAGTGAAAGAAAAACACAAATAGCCCTCGCAACGTATATGTGTCCTTGTTCAGGAGTGCACAAAACCAAAATGAGATGTTTCCTTATTGTATCTAACATTGTGAACAATTTAAGTCTTCAGTAATGAGTTGCAGGACACTTTGGGTTAGGATTTTAGGTTTTTAACTCATGTGTAGGACAACCACACAATGCTGTTATTGCTCAGATAGTTGAGAGAAGCCTTGTGTCCACATTATTCTCAGAAGAATCTAGACTCCTATTTTCCTGTGCACGTGAAGGAAGCTTCTCCATTAGAGAAGGCTGCACAAGACGTGCTCTTCACTGTCAGGCTGTTGATGCTCCTTCACAGCCAGCCAAGTGGAACCAGTAACTGATCTGTAGGCAGCCTCTTGATGCCTCCCCTCAACCCTTTTCCAAAAAAAACCAACCAAAACCCCCACCATATTCAGCAACACTTTTCCTAACGCTTCAAGGGAAAAGAGGAACCGAGCATAGGTGGGCCAGGCACAGTTTGTAGGATGCAGGCACGTGTGATTAGCAGCTGTCATGGTAACATCTTCATCTACTGGGATTTTGTCCTCAGTAATACAGCAGATTTTTAAAAGGCCAAAAGATGTGTAGATCCTAATTCTCAGGTCTGCCTTCTAGTTCTGTTTGTTTAAGGATCTTTTTTTTTTTGTCTGTTTGTTCAATTTCTGTGTGGTTTTTTCTGTAGGTTTCAGCAGAATATATACATATGCACACATACGACTACATATGTATGTGTATTGTTTTGTAAATGTTCTCAGCCATGCTTTTTTCTGCTTTGCACCATTTATTCATGTAACTCCCATGTTCTCATTTAATTTTTGCGCAACTAAACCTTATAATAAATTATTATTAAATATAATCTAACAGTGACGGAGTCTTCATGTTTTATTTTCTCCTGGGCATGGGAGGAGAGGGGGAGGGGAGGGAAAGAAGGAGGGAGGAAGGGAGGGAAAGAAGAGAGCAGAGGCTACACTTTTATTCCATCCCCAAAGAGAAAGCACTGAAATAACTCTGGTGAGTGGCCAGAAGCCTGTAAAACCACACAGCTGTCAGAGAGCAAGTTTCTGCTCATACTTTTAACTCTAGCTCCAAGGATCCCTGATATATTTGCTTTTGTCAGCTGAATAGTGCTGTGCCCAGCAGCAAAATAACACCTCCTGCCTGGAAAATCATGGATATTTATTATTCTGTAGAGCTCTCAATTTGAGATGCAAAAATCATGGACGTAGACAAGACCAAGCACATTTTCTTCCTTACTCTGTCACATCAGCTTCTCAGAAACATGGATTTCTCAGACCAAATTAGCTCTATGTAAACATATGCAGCTCCATCCTGCATTTCGAAGCTGTTCTAAAATTCTTACTTAAAGAGTATGCTTACTGTGTAAAAATATTTAAATTGCAGAAGTACAAATAATCTTTAATTCTACATGTGAATCAAAGGACACATTAGTGCTGGAGGCTGCAATAAAACACAGACCCTCCCGGTGTAACCTGGCCCAGGCTGGCTGCTTCCACATCTCAATGGTGCCAATATAAAGCCTGCACTTGGGTTACTTTATTCTTAAGAAGGAATCTAATGGACTTTTCTGAGGTCTGTGTGAGTTGATGTAAATCTCCTCTGTCTGCCTGAGTGATGATACTTCTCTTCTTTCTGTGTTCCGTGTGCCATGAAAATTGGATCTTCCATAACTGTTAGCAGGCTAGAAAAACATTTAAAAAAAAAAAAAAAAAGTTGAAGGACTTATCTCAAAACAGCTACAACTTTGCAAAAGGAGAAAAATGGCAATTTTTTCCTCAGATGCTGATTTATGATTTGGAAATAATCATTATTCAAAATATTTTTTGTCTTCTTGTTTTCTATGAATACATTTCAGGTTCAAGCCATATGAAAAAAGAAATTACACTTTGATTACGTTTCCCAGCTGTCCCACATCAAGTGCCCAGCAAAGCACCAGTGAAATGCCCCCTTCTCCTCACCCACACTCCTGAGGTACTGAAGTAGTCTATCCTACATCAATCTTAAATCACAAATGACTCTAAAGTTATTGACCATGATAACAATTAGTTATATCATTAAGACTTCTGGCAGTTCCTTGGTTAACTGGCATGAGAGGAAAGGTGGTTTCTGCAGCAAAGGGCTGGTCCTCACCTATAGCCACCCTGGGAAGAGCTGCATTCTGGTGACCCAACAGTCAGAATGAGAGAAATGGCAGTGACAGGATGTCAAAGGGCTGTACAAGGACATATCAGCAGTGAAGCTCATCACTGGATCATCCAGAAGTGCCATCTGAGGTAGGTGTAAACCCAGAGTCTCATATCCACTGTGAGAATGAGGTCATCACTCTACTTTCAGCATGTTTTCAACTGCTGTGTACTCAAAATGGCAGGATGGTGCCTATAGATGTGTCCAAATTAAGGAAAAATTATAATAAATATATATAAATTATAATGTCTTTTTTCCCCCAAGTGTTTATCCACCCAACACAGAAAATTCCTTATCTCTGCCAGTAAGTGCTTAGAGAAATAAGGATAAAACATCCTGAAAGCAACAAAGAAAGATTTTTTAAATCTTGTATTTAATTATTATCAAAGGTGGGTGAATCTGCAAAGAGATCCAGACTTCAGCAGCATCCTCGCCATTCACTCTAAACCCTTCAGACCTCATTTTGCTTTTCCTGAAGTTTTACCTTCAATTTTATCAGGTCAAGATAATAATCTCTGAGTTAATGAGTTTGAGAGCTGAGATTATCAGCTGTCAGTTAAATTTGGATGACAAAAATCATTAGGGTTTTTTTTTTTAGAACTGACAACAACTCAAAGCCCCTTTGCCTTTTCCCATTTGAAGGGAGCAAAGCCTTCCCGAGGCATTTGTTTTCTTTAACTACACAAACCCTTTTGTAATTACTGACTTAGCACACTGACTAACATAACATTCAGGATTTTGCAGAAACATGTCAGAGGCTGTCATGTGCCTCTTTAGCTCTTGTGTTCTCATCAAAAGTGCTATGCTGACATGAGGCTATGAAGTGTATTTTCAGCATGAGTACAATTCCTGTTAAGCATTAGACGTGTCCCTCTCTCCCCTCCATTCGTAGCCTTGCCATTTTCTATGCAAGATGGTGAAATGTTTTTACAGGAAGGTTTTTGACCTTCAAAGCACCGGCTTTGGTTTTGAGAGGGAAGCACTGATGGGCCAGACAGTTATTTGTTTCAACAAGAGATTTGAACTGCACTGTAAAGATCTTCATGTAGCTTGTCACATGCCTTGCTGGGCTGGCATGCATGGTATGTTAACTAGACACCACTCAAAGAGTTTTGCACACAAATGAAAGGCAGAAACCCAGCGTAGATACATTCATGCCCAGAGAAAGGTGGTTTGTTGAGTGAAGACCCACAGACATGGTCTAATAGCTTGTGTGCAGGCTGGATGGATTCATTAAGGAGGAAAGAAGTTAATTTCACTCTTATTCTGAATCTCTTCACCCCCTACTGCAGCCTGATCTGTCTTTCTATGGAACAGAAGTACTGCAGTCTGCTCCCAGCTCATAGAATCATAGAATGTTTTAGGCTGGAAGGGACCTCTATAGGTCATCTTGTCCAACCTCCCTACACAAGCTCAGAAGGACTGTATGATAATACTCAATGATGGACAAGTAATCTCCTGCTTTTCATCTGTGTGCTGTGAAGAACATACTGAATACTACTGGAAGACATGTAAAGGCACAGTCAACATAGGTCGACAAAGAGAAATCTCTGTCCAACTAATTTGATATTCTTCTACGATAAGGTCACCTGCCTAGTGGATGAAGGGAACAAATGCTGGATTCTGCACCTGGGACAGAGTAATGTGAGGCACAAGTATGAACTGGGAGAGGAGTGGCTGGAGAGCAGCCCTGCAGAAAGGGATCTGGGGGTGCTGGTCAACAGCAGGCTCAACGGGAGTCAGCAGAGTGGCAGCCAGGAGTGCAAACCCCATCCTGGGGTGCATCAAACTCAGCATGACCAGCTGGTCTAGAGCTGATTGTCCTGCTTGTTCAGTGTTGGTGTGACCTCACCTTGAGTACTGTGTGCAGTTCTGGGGCCCACAAGTTAAGAAGGATGTGAAAGTCCTTGAATGTGTCCAGAAGAGGGCAACAAAGCTGGTGAAAGGGCTAGTACAAACTGTAATGTAATTCTAACCATTAAACGTACATTTAAATACAACCATCAACCAATTTTTAAGATCTAGTGAGAACACACAAGTGTATTTCTATTTTACTTTAAGAGAGCTTGCTATCCCACTTTCTGTTAAAGAAGGAAAAAACTTATATCTTTGTAAAAATAGCTAGGTGTTTAGAATGCATTTCTCTTTCAACTCTGCTGATTTTTCAGTTCTTTCATACGATATCTCCCCTTCTTTCTCAATTATCTACCAAAACAATGTATGGATTGCATGCCAGCTTCCTTCCTTCAAAAACATTCTCAAAAAGTCTTGTCAAAGGAAAAAGCATAGTAAGTAAAAATCAGAAATGGCTTCGGATGTGGAATCTGGTGACATGAACAACCTCCATATTAGTAGAATTCTTAGGAGAAATATGGTGAAGAACACATCAGAAATTAATCCAAAATGTCTTGAACATATTATAGAATTATTTAGTCTTCTGTTTTTGTGTTGTCAACAAAAGTTACACTACTTTACATACACATGTTGCTTTATGTGTTCCAGGTTTTGAGGTCAAAAAAAGATTTGCAAAGTCCCATTTCAGCTGGAAATTCCTGTTACTGAAAAACAACAGTTACAATATTTAGTGGGATGGAATGGACAAGCTTCATGATATGGAGTGGATCTCAGGGTTTTATTTTCACTGATGTTCAAAAACATTAAATGCAGCATGATGACTTCTACTGATACAACTGCAAAAATAGCACAGACTTTCCTTGCATAGCTATTCCTTTCTCTATTTCTTTTTTCTCCATAGGAATTCCATGATTATTTTCCTTGCAAAAATACATTCACCTTTAGACAAGAAGTGAGCTGCTTCTTTCTACTGTATCACCTCTCAAAATCAGCAACTATTACCACTTCTGCAAATAATCCTCTTCTCTTATTTCTACCACCTTTCACCCAAGATTCCTCCTCCTCCTCAAAAATTCTCAAGGTCTTCTCAATGACAGCTTCTCAAAAAACCAACCAAACAAAACCATCCCACCCCTCAAAAAAAAATCCCACCAACTAAAAAACCCCAAAACCAAAAACAATAAAAAGGTTCTTGTCATTCCTCTTACTCTCTCTCAATCTACACAGGGTTTTCCCTGTTAACTGTGTTTCAATACATCTCTGGAACTGGGCAAGGTGTCAAATGCTTCACTGAAGTCAAGATAGACCACATCCACTTCTCTACCATCGTCTATCCACCTGGTTATGTCCTCATAAAAGGCTATCAGGTTGGTCAAGCATGACTTCCCCTTGGTGAAGCCATGTTGACTGTCCCTAATGACCTTCTTATCCTTGATATGCCTACAGACAGTGCCAAGGACAAGTTGTTCCATCACTTTTCCGGGAATGGAGGTGAGGCTGATGAATCACACCAACAGACTGAAAACATTGGAAGAGTTTGGTAGCAAACCCGAGCTAGACTGTGACTTAGCTGTAATACTAAGCCAAAGAAAATGACGTGAATGAACTGACAGAAAATATGCAAAAAACATAACATGGTGAGTTTCTGTCACCACTTTATTCCAGCTTGTGAAAGACTTCACTGGCTTTGCCACAGTGCGATGGGAGCTGACGCCTGGCCTGTCACTCCTTTCCCCTTGGTGTTCCTCCATATCTCACTGGAAATATTAATTGTGTGTTATGAAACAGGTCCAAACGTTAAAGAGAAATAATTGGAAATCCTTGGCATTTCACTTCTTTGAAATTAATGACCATTTCTCTGTAACACAGACTTCAAAGGGAGACAATGGAATGTCTTCTGAATCACATTGTACTTCAGCTTCTTCAGGAGTGTCATACAGGCATAACTATGCTGGCATTGTTAGAACTGAAAATTGTAAATAGGATTTATTTCAAGAGCAAAAGAAGCATGGGAACTAAACTCTTTTTTTGGAGAAGAAATAGTTTGAGAGGTAGGACTGGTCATTCTTAAGGTTATTGTATTTTTTGCAACATATTAAACACTTCCATTTTGATATGAGAAGCACTGCACTTGGAGCAAACAGAAAATATTTCTATTACTCTACAGTTTGGATGTGCTTGATTATATAAGTATCATCAACAGTTTGAAATTTGAATGCTTAAAAATTGTCAGAGGTAAGAGGAATTTTTGTCCTGGTACCTCTTTTCTTATCACATTCTGCTCAATTTCCTAGACTTTTGTGGTCAAGTATTCAGAGTAAAGCAGGTCAACACTTTTTTCCCAAGCACATTCTCCACTTCTCAATTAAACATATCACAGGTTAAGCATATTCTGAAGTTTTATACCCTGTGCTACAGTTCTTAGTACTACTGAAGAGATGTCTATTAACACTCATGTATTACCAGGAGAAAAGGCAGTACAACAGAAGCTGGTCTGAATGATACTACAGAAAAGGGACTGGGATGGTACAAGAATCACATCTTCAAAATGCATTCTATAGAGAAGAACAAAAACTGAGGGGGTTTTTTCCAGTCATAACAGAAAAATAGAAATAAAGGTGGGATTCAGCTCACAGTTCGAGGAAATTTTATTTTAAGTGTCTACTTGTGGGGATCTAAGGTCCCATTATAATCAAACCGTGGCAATAGTCACAGCAAAACCTAAAGACCTCCTCAGCTCCTCCTAAAGAAACTCCTTACATGAATGAGGTAGAGGCTAATTTACAAAATTTTACATTTTCAGCTCTTTCCCTTTGTTGGAGGAAAGGTCTTGCCCCTGGGACCCTGCACTGAACTCCCCTCATGCCTTCTTCAGGAGANGGACTGCTCTCCAGTATATCCTCTCCTAGCCTATACTGATAGTGCTGGTTACCCTGGCCCAGGTGCAGGACCCTGCACTTGGCTTTGTTGAACCTCCTAAGGTTCATCTGGGCCCACCTCTCCAGCCTAGCCCGGTCCCTCTCCCCGCAAACTGAGGCTGCCTCTCCTCTTCTAACATCAAATCATTGTCTCACAAACAAGTCTAAAGGGCTATGATGAGACCAGAAAAGCTTTTAAACCAGCTTCTCCCTGGGGAAATAATATTAGTTGTTGACTGCTACCTCTTACATGCCTCTAATTGGAATATGGTATTTAAATAAATAAATTTTATATGCACATATATATAATTTAGTATATAAATAAATTTAAATAAATCCTCACTTGTAACTGAGGAGTTATTTTTTATGGGTAAAAGTGTCAATGCCTCAGAAGGTCCTATGAAGAAAACATTTACTGCTTCATCCCTTACTTACCAACCACAGTAACACTCATCACATAAGTTGTTTTTTTTCCAGTAGCTAGGCAGTGGTATGATACAAAGTCAGAGGCTGTGATGTTTTGAATGACAGTCGTGGAATTTGCCTGATCAGAGCCATCCACCAGCGTCTGCTCTTTGAATTCCGAACCAAGGCTTTGCTTTCCTGAGTGGCACAGAACAACAATATCTGCCCAATCTGCTTTAATACTTTTCCACATCACTTGCTGTGCAGAATCTCCAGTTTTCTAAAGGCAGAGTAAAAGCAGCATTTCCTCCTGGCTTGGTAAACATGGGATTATTTTCTTTCTCAGACACTTCTCAGCCATCTGTTGGAAACCACAATGAGCTGCTTGTAATTTATTCAAGAGACGTTTAGTATCAACAATTCCGGTATGGCAAATATTGATGATGTTGACTTACAGCAGAAAGGTATTTGAATCATTTGGAATATTGAAAAAATATCATTTATACCTATCTATGACAGTATTTTTATGCACATTTAGACAAAACAGTCTTTAAGGAACTGTGAGGCTGTGATGACATTGCAAGGCTATTTCTATACATTTTGAGTACATGAATGTTTTATTAGCAGTTTCAGCAAATATGCAACAGCATAAATTACAGGGCCAGTCTAATTAAATTTGTGATAGTCATGTTCTGCTTTCACACTAATTATAATAAGAAAATGGTTTGATGTGACCCTCAGGACATACATTAGTAAATTATGTTTAAAGACATTCCAGCCTATGAACTACAATTCTCCCATTCACAGACCTTACCTCTTAAATAAAAAAACTCTTATCATACATATGGAGTCACTCAAGGTCAGGCTTGATGAGCAACCTGACCTAGGTAGAGATGTCCCTACTTGTGTAGGGAGGTTGGACCAGATGACCTCTGGAGGTCCCTTCCAGCCTAAAACATTCTATGATTCTATATACTCTACTTGGGGAAAACCTGTGTGATAGTCAGGATTTGTTATGAAAGGTGATGTCCAGACAAATTCAAGGTTTGCACCACATATAAACTGTGGATGTATTATATCTTAAATAATTTTGACTTAAATCCTCCTGCTCTGACTTATTGTTTTTAGTAACAGAATTCACTGTTTGCAAATTAAGAAAAGAAAAATTTAAAAATCTTCACTAGAAAGTTCATCTATGTTTTTGATATTCAAAGTATTGGTTTCTAGAGCCACTTGGTTTGTAAAGGCAGCTTTGTAATGCCTATATCTCATTAAGTTAGGACTACTACTGTCATTTTATTAAAGATTCTAAGATCGATGATCAGACTGCTTTTCGTACACTGTAAAAGGATTGATCTTTCAAGTTCTTCAATTAGTTTCTTTTTTATTAGATATTTTTAAGCCCAAAAATGTCACTACTGTGTATTTTTAATGTGCTTGCCTCTATCTATGGCAACAACTGGAAATAGACAGAAAATTAAAAATGCATTGGAAAAATTACAGTCATTAAATACATCAAAATCTGTTTATAAAACAGTTTTTAAATGAAGCTGTGGCCAGACTGATGGGATGAGATGGTTGCAGTAGCACTCTGGGTGGTGCTGAATACGCTGTAGGCTGGAGCCAGATTTAGATCCTCCTTGATATAGCAATTTTTTCAAAAATCTAGGGAAAAAAGCACTGGTAAACTGTATTGCTTTGGATGCTGGAAGTGCCAGGGTTGCCAAAATCATAGGTACCAAAGAAATCATCAATAGAGGGTGGCCTGCCTCATGTCCTAAGCTAGGTGCAAAGAGTAGTAGGATTTCATTTGGGCAAGTATATTACCCTAAATCTAGGAATAAGTGATTCCATTCATGTTGACAGGCTGGAGACTTCATTGTGGAAGTCTGTGACTTCTGGGACTTGTGCAGTCTCTGGGAAGCGGTGAATGAAAAAGTCTAGCCTGCAATTTTTTATCAATGGAACACAGCACAGAAAAATTACATTCCCTCTGCCTTTGGAGACCAGAAATATGATTAAAACACTGAAATGCTGAAAGGCGAAAGGAACTGTGTCTAATGAGTTTACCTAAAAAAAATTAACGAGGAACTTGAAGATCCATGTAGACTGCAATCAAGGAGATGGGAAGTTAATGACAGGCAAGGACAGGAGAGAGATAAATTCACTAAGCTAAATAGAAGGTACAACACAGTGGAGCTAATTAACTCCTTGGACAGCTTGCCAAAGACAGCTACATTTCTATTCCTGAAGATGACTGCCAAGGCTGGATAATCATTTAAGATAGCGTGCTAGTTCCAGCAAGAATTTACTTGTGGAAGTCTAAGTATTATTCAAGTTAGACTAAATGACTATTATGATCAGACTCTACATTTGCAAGAATCGTTCCTTGAAGTGGAGTCCTTCAGAAGTCACTACATTAGAACAGCTTATTTTTTTATACCTAGCAGATTCAGATCTGCAGATTCAAATTCAGATCTAGTAGTGAGGAGGGGTAAGAGAAAAGGTGGTTGAAATCAATTCTCTCTTGCATGTAATATTCTTAGAGGTAGATATAAGTACTCTTAGAGGTAGATATAAATACTTTTAGAGGTAGCTTAGACTAAATATAAGGCAGAATTTTTTTTACACAGAGGGTGGTGAGACACTGGCCCAGGTTTCCCAGAGAGGTGGTAGAAGTCCCATCCCTGGAAACATTCCAGGTCAGGTTGGACTGGGCTCTGAGCAACCTGATCTAGTTAAAGATGTCCCTGCTCACTGCAGAGGAGTTGGACTAGATGACCTTTAAAATCCTTTCCAACCCAAACCATTCTGTGATTCCGTGATTCTATAGGTCAGATCCTGTCTTCCCGTCCCACTTTTCAACCACTAACTTCCAGCAAGTGCCTGCCATACAACAAACCACATACTCCTCCCTGAGAAGTCTTCTTCATTGTGCAGTCTTTGCTGTCTTCTCCTGCTATGAGCAAGCCCTATGGCTACCTATGTTCTCCTTAGGAGCCTTGAAGTCTCACCATCTGCTCCTGGGTCTATCCTTGCCGTCCTATTCATTTCTTGCCAATGCCATCCTGAACTCCAGATGTTTCTCCTATCTAAACTTGCTTATTTGTGGAAATGTGTGTGATGATGCTACCTCCCATCTGCCAGAGGACTTCGACCTAACCCAAAAGGCAGCCAACGAAGACTGTATAACAATCCACCTTCTTCCCTGCCACTCTGCTGTGCATTTGCTAGAAAAATGTACATTACACATATGGTGAACTGTGAACAAACAGAAAAAACATTTTCCACCAAAATCATGAAAATCCCTTCTGTCTTATAACTTATTAGTTAACTTCATATGTTATATTTACCAAACAATATGTTCCAGTTTCCTGATACTGTATAATACTACAACATAGTGTAGTACACTGTCATAGGTATACTACAAAGCTAAGGCTGCCTTGCAACCTGAGTGAAAAATTTCACGGTACAGATCTTGATATACCTTGATGGTATACAAATGATAAACAATATGCTAATAGTGAACTATATTCAAACAGCCAAATTTAAATAGAAGCAGTTTTCAGATTCTTGGCCACTGTACATTCGATCATAGCCACTTTCAAACACAGAAATCATGGCATGTTTTATTTTTCTGCTTTGCATGTGTATTTTACTAGAGTGTGCAGCAACATTTAGGTATTTTCACTTGATGAAAGATGCAAATCTCTCCCTTTACAACATGATACCTTGCACAGTTTAAATGATTATACAAGGCACAAGCAGCGGAGACTCAGTCCTACATAGTTCTAATTAAATCTTCCAAGCACAGTAAATTGTTCCAGGCTTTTGTTTTAAGCAATTGTCCCATTTTATTTTGACACCGGCATCATCATAGTTCTTTCGTCCTCCCTCTCCTCTGTTCAACCACTTTCTTTATTTAGCACCTTTCTGAGCAGAGTTTCTTTGCTCTCAGCCTGGTGTGTGTGGGATGAGAACCTCCCGCTCCCAGAAATGCTTCCACGGGAAAAAAAATCACACCCACTCACCTTCCCCCACACACACACCCTGCTCAAGGTGACACACCATGTGTGAACATGTCAGAAATGCTGAAATAATTGAGTACTGCATCTGGTAAAAATAGAATTACCTTCCCCTCTGCTCAATCCAGCCACTGCCTCTGCTGCCCGCTCTGCCCCTGCCATGGTCACATCATCTTGTCTCCTGGACAGAAGATAGGAGGAGATGGCTGCACCCATGGCAGGTGCATTTACTTCTGCTTAATAAAGTGCCAGGGGTTTGATATCCTCTCTGCATCCCCTTTGGGGATGTATTTACAGTTATACATATTTCTATCTGCTTTAGGTGCATTAGACATTTAAAGGATAAAGCCTGTAAGCTTTAGTACTTTTTAAAAATGTAATCTTTCAATATTTTACTTGGAAAGCAGATTTCAGCATATAAAGATCTCAGGTATAAAAGAGTGTAAACCAACTTTCCAGGATTTAAAGGATCAAGTCACTGAACTCAAATTCTGCGTCAGGGAAATGGTTGAAGTTAAGAAGTTATTTCTGGAGTAAAAACAATGGTGAAATCTTTTTTTTTTCCCCTCCTGCCCTTGCTACAAACAATTAAAAGTCAAAATAAACAACACATAAAAGTTTCACCCCTATTCTTTTGGGTAGAGATTTTCAGACTCTCTACTTTTTGGTTACTGACCCATCCACTTAAATTATCTTTTTTTGTTGTTCTTTTGGTCTCTGATAACATTAGCTGGTTTTGCTCTTTCAGAGGAAAGTTGCTCAGATACCTGTACTTGTTTGCAGCTAGTTCATTGATTTTTTTAAAGTCAGTATCTATGACATTTTAATTACTGTTCACTGCAAGTTTCCCAGTCCCAGAGGTTTCAGAGTTCCATTCTGGACTACGCATATATCTCAGGTATAAAACCTTATGAAAAGAAACCAATATTCATACCTCAACATCAGTTCAGCAACTTCGGAAAGGCAAAATTCAGCACAGTGAAATAAAGTGCATTGAAACACTCTCCTGGCTTAGCACGTTTCTGCATCTCTGCTGAGGCTTAAAGCTAAGCAGAGGATAAGTGCTACCAGAGCTGGTTTTACACAAAAAGAGTGTACATTACATCAGCTGCTGTAGACAGTGCCAAGCAACAAACACGGGGAGTCACACCCCACCCTCAGCCATCCCAGCACACGGACATTTTCCATGTGCTCCCAGGTGCCACAAGGTTAGGACAAGCTCAGACCGATGGTAACAGAGCTACCTCCAAAGTAGCTACCCTTAGGAAGCAATGCTCTCCACCAGATATAACTAATGACCTTAGCAGATTTTTCAGAACTGCAAAGCTAACTCAGCTCTACAGTAGAGACATGGTCCCAGGTCCCACTTGGTTTGCTGAAGCTTCACATACAAACATAATCTACTTCCTCTGTTTATAAGAGAAATAACAAAATAAATTGCAGATGAAAAGAAAGCTTAAAATCTTACAGAAGTGAACTTTTTCTGGGACTCTTCTTTTCACCAAGGAAATCAACTTTCAGGTGAGAAAATACTTCAAGAGTGATCCCTTCACCCTTCCTGAATAGGCTAAACAAGGAATTATATTTAGCTCCCAAGCTGATGTCTTCCAAGTGCACTAGGATATACTACACAATTTTGTTGGGTTTCTAAAAAAAAAAGGTTTTGCCCTTTTTTGGGTAAGACATGGAAACCTGGATGCATAGCTATTAAATAAGTTTGAATAGTAAAGATCCTAATTTCCAGTGAGCTAATGACACCAGTTCTACAACCAGACCCAGAAACCCGCAGTAGTGTGGTGTTTGAAAAGAATGTGTTTTTCTAGTAGCAAGTATTTGGATAATAAGAGTTAAAATTAAGGTATTTATACTCCTACGCCCTTAAAACATCCCCTAAGTTTAAATTATACCATGAAAAATTTGGTGATTTTTTCCGTACCAATCTTTATTTCAGCATGATGTTATAAGCACATAGCACACAATCGTAATTCACCTGCCAATCCCATCTTGTTTATGTGTATTCCATTACTCTTTGTTGTTATTTTACTCTTCTAAGCTGAACTTTAGTTACTTAGAGTGTGAGGAAAGGGAGAAGCCAAAGAATGGAGAGAAAAAGAGTACAGTGCTAATGAGAGTGAGAAAATCATCCTCTCTTCAGGTATGAACATTCATGAACTTCCAGCAAGGAGAATTTGGTAGCTGGGGAAGAAGTCATCTGATATAAGCACATAATGCACTATGCCAGGATTCACCTGCAGGAGAGTCTTGAAGATATGAGAGGTCAGAATTTCAAATTTTCATCCCCTCTGGGGATTTCATCAGTTGAGCATGAAGGGAATTTACCAGCCATGGAAGCCCAAAGAGCAGAGAGAAGGAGTGACACAGGACACTGTGCTCAACCTTCACTCATTGTTAATGACCCATGTTGTCTCACAGTGGGTGAAGAGAAATGCTGTGCTGAGAAACTGTCACACCAGGCATCCGTGTGTGTGTGCATCGGTGCCTACTGCTCCTATCTCCCACCAGGCTCCTAAGGGCTAGACCTCAGGCAGAGCAGAGAATATCATTTCTTAGGCCACACAGAAAAAAAAAAGGCAGGGGAGAGGGAAAGGTGAAGGATTTGAAAACTCAAACTGGCTCCTCAGGGCAACTATTTGAAGCAATGTTTCTCAGGAGGGAAAGCCAAAGGTGCCAACGCAATGGACACNAGGGGGGTTGGAACTAGATGATCTTTGAGGTCCCTTCCAACCCTGACAATTCTATGATTCTATAATTCTATGATCAATTCTATGGCACACCCAAGCTGCCCAGCCCCAGAAGCTTTATAATGCCCAGGAGTGCAGTATGAGGATGCACTGTGGGGAACTGCTGCCCTGCATCTCAGAGCCTAGTTATTACTTTTTAAAGATTGTTTTATGGACTTAAAATATATTGGGGAAGAAGGAAAGATACAGGTTTTTTCATAGTAAGTTTGTTTAGCAGCTTGGTACCAGGTAAGAAATGGAAGAAATCAATATATGAACAGTATTTTTTACTGAATGTTTCCTTTCTGTTTCTTTTTGTCTTTATTAAGCTATAAATTATATTCCTGCCTAACAGGCTGGCTGAGAGAAAGGTTCATCATTAGAAATATAAGCAGCAGAAAGGGGTTTTGCAGATGGGAAAATTCCAGAACTAAAGAGGTTAATCACCTCGTAGTGATTTTCTTTAGTGTATTTAGAAGGTCAACTATCCACATTTGTAGTTCCTTTTGCTCTCTGCTTTTCACTTACCTCTATTCATTCCATAACTTAACATACATTTCCCCAAATAAAATATTATTCAGTCTGTCCTAGGTAAATTAATACTATCTCCTTGATTTTGAATATTTTAAAGCTGCCACTGTGCACATTCCATTTTCCCCTGCAATGATTTCAAAATTCCATTACCTCAAGATTCCATCCATCACATTTACACTTTGAGAAACAAAATCCAAACTTATAAAACTCTTGTACTTGGATTTAACTATTGGGTGTCACAACAGCTGATACTAGAGATAATACCATACTTAAGTTGAATTTCCCAGTGGTGGCTGCAGTGGCGTAGAATTAGGGAATAATATCTGGGGAGATTAAGTATTTTTGCCTTATAGAGGTATGGGAATGCTTGTGTCCCCCCCCTCCCAAATTAGCCCACTAGATTCAACTCCAGGTAAGTTTTGACTTTCCCAACTGCACCCATTTATGCTTGGACAGTGTTTCAAGGTTTCTTCCATATCAACTGCCCTTGCTTCCATTGTGTCTAAGCCTCCTTCTTATGTTTAAATTTAGACAGGAGCTTCTTATTCATTCATCCAGGCCTTCCAGCATTTCTGCTTCATTTCCTACTTGTCTGGATGGACCATTGGAGGAGGTTTTCCTTGAAAATCTTTTCTCCATTACACCTGGGATTCTTCTAAGATGTCCGAATGGGCAAAAATCTGCTTTCCTGATGCCTAGGGTTGTGACCCTGCTTTTTTGTTTCTATCTCCTTTTCTTGGGATCATGGACTCTACTATACAGTCAGAGTTCCCCTTGATTTCACAACCCAAACAAGTTATTCCTTCACTGTAAGTCTGAGGTTAAGCAGAGCACCTCCTCTCTTCATCTACTTAATCACCCAAGTGAGGAAGTTACTATCAATGCACGCCAGAAACCTACCAGATTGATTGTGCCCTGCTGTGTTGCTCCTCTACAGATACCAGGTGGTTGAACCCTCCCCCCATGAGGATCACAGAATGTGAAGCTTCATCTAGTTGTCTGATGGAAGCCTCATCTATATCAGGCCTGATCAGCCTGATCAAGAAGTCAGTAGCAGACACCCACCACAACATCACCTGCATCAACCTGCCTGCTAATCCTGACCCATGAGGTCTCAGCTGGCTCATCCTCTATCCTTAGGCAGAACTTCTCACTTTTCCATTGTTCTCTCACAGAAAGGGCAACTCTGCTTCCCTACCGTCCCAGCCTGTCCCTCCTACAGAGCCTGTACCCAACCACTGAAGCACCCCAGTCAAGTGAGCCATCCCACCATATCTCTTTGATCCCAGTGAGATCGTAGCCCTGCAACTGCACACAGAGCTCTAATTCCTCATTTGCTGCCTATGATGCGTTCACTGATGTGCAGACACTTCATGTGGTCATCAAGTCATGCTGATTTCCCAGAAAAGGTATGAGAGCTTCCCCACAACATACTCCCTCAGCATTTCCTTACTTGTGTGGAGATACTTGGAATGGTCACCCTTGTGCCCCAATCTGTTGTTTTCAAGGTGTTTCTTGTCCATATAGTCCCACACCACCTACTTGTCAGCCCAGTTCACTTCCTCACTCGCTTGTGGGTTGTCATCTCACCTGTCAAAGCTCCCCTCACCAGCCTGTTGGCAAGGATGCTTTTCCCCCACATTCTCAGGTGGATCCTGTCTCTTCCTAGCAGTCCCTGCTCGTCAAAAGTAGTCCATGGTAATAAAAGGTAACATGTTGTTGATACCAGCCATGCAACTGGGTATTGACACACAGAATCCACTCCCTCTTCAGCAGGGTCAGGAAGACACCATCTAAGCTTCTCATGTCCAGAGGAGAGCCACAAAAATGATCAGAGGTCTGGAGCTCCTGTGAAGACAGGCTGAGAGAGTTGGGGTTGTTCAGCCTGGAAAAGAGAAGGCTCCGGGGAGACCTTATAATGACCTTCCAGTATCTGAAAAGGGCCTATAGAAAGGCAGAGGAGGATCTGTTCACAAGGGTTTGTAGAGACAGGACGAGGGGAAATGGGTTTAAGCTAGAAAAGGGTAGATTTAGGTTGGACATTAGGAAAAAGTTCTTTAATGTAAGGGTGGTTGATCACTGGAACAGGTTGCTCAGAAAGGTGGTGGAGGCCCCATCCCTGGAGTCATTCAAGGTCAGGCTTGATGGGGCTCTGAGCAACCTGACCTAGGTAGAGATGTCCCTGCTTACTGTAGGGGAGTTGGACTAGATGACCTTTAGAGGTCCCTTCCAACCCAATACATTCTATGATTCTATGTTCAACACCACGTAGTCATATCTGAAGTGCTCCAGGTCTCTCCTGGACACGTCTTTCATGTACATGTAGAAAAGCAGCAAGGGTTAGGACTGGACAAGCCTTGACAGTCTCTCTGTAACATCCCAGAGTCTACCCTGGCAATTAGCTAACCTCCCCAGACAGCAGATGAGCAGATGAGGAGTGAGAGTCATCCCCAAATTATCGCTCCACAGCAAGTCAGTTAACAGCTACAGCATCCAGCTGACATGCAATGTATGTTCATCAAAACAATACTCTTAGGGAACATATAAAACAGCCCTTCTAATTTTATCTCACTTTAGTAAAAACACAGTAGTCCTCATGGGTACAGAAAGATACAGTATTTCCCTTAACATAGCATATTCTGATGCAAATAAAGGAACCAAGGGTATATAACAGCATCATTATTCTTAGTAACTAACTGAACATTCAAAATGGTAAGGAGTAAAAAGAAGAAAAAAAGGGGGGAAAAAAAAAAAAAAAGATGTAAACAAATCTCCAGTGCTGAATAAAAGGATCTGGATGCTCTGATTGCTAGAGAAATAGAATTAAAAATTTTATCACATTATCTGTTTCCAAAAGACTAATTTTCTCAGGTATGTCAACAGAGAGTCATATACAAGACAGAGGTGTTATTCTGCTGCATTTAGCAATGGTAAGACCTTAAATGGAACACGATGATTCATTCTATGCATTTTATTTTAATAAGTTTATACACAAACAAGATGAAAAACAAGAATGATGATGTTTAGAATCATGAAATAAGGAGAAAACAACTGTGTTTGTTTAGTACAAGGGGATGATTGAAGGCTGGCAATATGAGAGCCTTGCTCTTTTCTCAAAGGAGGGACCACAGTAAATAAACTCAGAATTAAACAAGAGATATCTAGGTTAGATAAAACGAAAAAAAAAACACCCAACTTCTTGTAAGGCTAGTTAAGCACTAGAATGACTTGATAAGAGTATTATGCACACATCAGTCAAGGATGATACAGATACACTTATCCTGTCTCAGAACAGAGAGATGGATGAGATGAATTTGGAATGTCTCTTCCAGCCTGAGTTTTCCACAATTCTAGGACTCCTTTTAACCTAAGCTTTTCCTTCAGAAAGGAAGAGCAGCTATCTGCTCTACTCCACAGGGCTGGGCTGGTTGCTTTTCCCCTAGCCTTTTATGCTGAAGGGACATCACAAAGAAAAGCAGCATTTAACAGGTCAATAATCACAGCAGAGGTGTGAAAAAGGCATCTTCACTTGCCTCCATCCTCTTGCTTCCTAATTAGGTGCTGACAATGCAGTTGACAGTGTGTAAGATACCCAGATAGTTCTTGCTCTGGGGAGCTCAGAGTCTAGGAGCTGAAGAATGAAGATCCCTTCAGATTAGTTCTTGCTTCCATGTGCTTTAAAGGGCTGATAATTTTTCACTGTAGACCTATGAATCACATTCTAAATTGAGATGGAGATAAACAGAACACAAGCTATTTCAGGTGAATGGAGACTTGAAAAAATCTGTGCAATGTGCTGGTTTTGGCAGGCAGAAGAACATTAATATAGAAGTAAGTGCTGAGTGGCATGGATATCATCACACTGGCTAAGAATAGAAAAGCTCTGTCTCTGCTAGCACAGAAGAGGTTGATCACTCTATTTAAAATACGGGAGTACTTCATGGTACATCTGGCATTTAAATACTCTATTAATGAACTTCCATTCTTATTCAGTGTTGATAGCAAAACATCCCCTGAGCAAATGGTCCATTGTCACTGACTGACAGAAACACAAACTCACTCATGAATTTAAAAAAAAATATTAAAAAATAACAATTCCCAATCATATAACAACAAAACAAACGAAGAACAAACAAACAAAAAAAAAGGTCCCTCCACACCCCCAAAAAAACCCAAACCAACCAAACCAACCAATTACACAACTCTGAATAATTCACATTATGGGTGTAAAAGTCACTATGACCATCAACAGAATTTTTCCTACTCTATTCAGAGCATAGCATGGAAATTTTTAAGTTAATCTAGTGCCATTTTAACACCTAACTGAAAGAAAACCCCTGAGAAAATAAACACAAGTTTCCAAATATACAGGATTCAATAGTTTTGAAAAGCAAATAAACGCAGGACAAAATATGTAAACAAACATCCAACACTGCTCTGCCATAAAGGTCAATTTTCATTTAAACAGTTTATATATCACATAATCCTCACTGATGAAGACTTTGAACTTTCTATCTAGACGTGTAGCAAAGGCATAGTGTGTAGGAAGAGAATAATGTCAGTTTGTCATCTCTTAATGTTCATTATAGTCTGTACTTTAAGTTAATTTTGCATTGCCAATTTGTCCATCATGTATTTTAGCTTGCTGATCCAACTTCAACTGATTGAGTTCTGCACCACAAAGCTCTTCACAAATTGATTTACTCT
The DNA here is from genome assembly GCA_013401335.1 of Brachypteracias leptosomus. NCBI lineage: Eukaryota > Metazoa > Chordata > Aves > Coraciiformes > Brachypteraciidae > Brachypteracias > Brachypteracias leptosomus. The sequence goes on along the minus strand of VYZX01020978.1, from coordinate 44,535 downwards.
GCTTCTCAGACAGTGTTTGCCCATAATCAATCACCTCTGATTCTGTTAAATTTAAAATAACTGATACATACATTTCAATGGAAACTTAAAAACTCCTTATTCAGGGATTGCTACATTTGATCAATGCAACCTAGAGAGCCAACCATTAAAAAGGCCAAGGGGTTTGGGAGGATGTGTGGAGCCAGATGTACTTATCAGAACTTCTCAAGGCAGAATGGATCAGAGGATAGTTTGTAGTTGCATGGAAGGCATCAATACATTGGTCTGGTAATGTGAATTATTGCACTGAACTGCATCTGACAGAGAAATGCCTCATGCTTTCATAATAATAAATATAGAGACTTTTCTGTCTTATCTCTATAGAGCAGTGACAATAGAAACCTGTAACCAAGTAATAATGGTATGTCATGTATCATCACAGATATCAGACTGCAACAGGAAAAAAGTCTTACCTAGTGTCTATATAGGAAACTGAAAATAAACCTGTTAAGTTCAACAAAATATTGGACCTCAAAGACATTTAGAATGTAAATTATCACTGATTTATTTATTTCCAGGTTGGGAATAAGACAGAAATATGCTTCAGACTTGTAGAAGTCTTAAGATCTTGATGTACAGATATTAAGAGAAATCATGTTTTGAACCAAATGTTTGTCTATTGATTTTGTCTTAACCTTTCCTGTTGATATAACCTCATAATGCTGAAAAAGAAGAGATAAAACTAAGAACTTAAAGGCAGATAGGCATGAGAAGATGACAAGACCAGACCTTAATTTCTGTGGAATAAATGATGAAGAGGCCAGAACAATCCCTTAACCTCTTTTTCTGGGAATTGTTACTTTATTCAAACTTCAGATGAGTAACTATTGCACTGATGGATTTAACTGGAGAGAAAAGAAGCAAAGGACTGAAGACGGGTCTGGAAAAGAATCAAGTAAATAAATGGATCATGTCTCAAGTGGCTATAGGTAAGCAAAGATCTGGACAAAGCAAAAAAGACAAAGGATATAGTATGAAGAAAAAAGGAATTTTGTCATTATCTCCTCCAATTCCTTTGTAAATTAAAGACATGGGCAGTCTTTGCAGCAGAGCCTGTTGCAACAGGACAAGGGGTGATGGTTCTAGACTAAAATAGGGGAGATGTAGACTAGATAGAAGGAAGGTATTTTTTACAATGAGGGTGGCGAGACCCTGGCCCAAGTTGCCCAGGGAGGTGGTAGATGTCCCATCCCTGGAAACATTCCAGGTTAGGCTGGATGGGGTTCTGAGCAACCTGATCTAGTTGAAGATGTCCCTGCTCAGTGCAAGGGGGTTGTACTAGGTGGCCTTTAAATGTCCCTTCCAACCCAACCCATTCAATGATTCAGAAATTACAAAGTGTGTCCTTTATGTTAATTTTGCTTCCATTCTACTGCTGCCTTTAAAGGTCCCTTCCAATTCAAAACATTCTGTGAGTCTGTGAATTAACATCTTTTTGCGACCTACGATTCATATGATGTTTCCAACTCTAATGTTTCTATTAGTAGTGACTTCATTCTCTGCTCCTCACATTTTATACTGCAGTCAAAATCATTCTTCAGACATATGTCTCTAAGAACAGTACATAAGAACTACATATTATCTTTAAACTGTTCATTTAGAAATGTGAAATAAAAGTACTGCCTATTTCTTCATAACCCTTACATCGTATCAAAAATCGTACAAGGAGTTTCCTTTGAAAGTAGGAGTTTCATTTCTTAGTGCAGGAGTATTTGTGACTCATAAAATGTGGGAGCATTAAGGGAAAAACACATTCCTCAAGATTTGTTCTTAGAAATGTTTGATATATGCTCTTACACCACAGGAAAAAGGAAGCAATGGATTCACCCAGCTGGCAAGTTCTACCTGTGGCGTATCTAGACTATTCTTTCCCAATAAATTCATGTGTAACAGTGGCAGAACATACCCTCAGTTTCTTCACAATTAAGGTACAGAATTTCAGCACCTCATCCACTTATAAGAATATCCTGTAGCTACATAACTTGTGAAGTTTCCAATATAATATTCTGAGTATTATTGCTTTTCTGTCAGTGCAGTTCAACAACTGCTAAGAAAGAAAGCCTGGGTAATGTTGTGCAGTCTGCAAGACCTATTTCATAGATATTACAGGAAATCTTTAGCCAAAAATTTAAGGCAAAAAGAACAAAATATGTCCTAGTGTTTTTATTATGTATTCTGGACTTTATTTTTACGTGTTCAGGACTAAGATGAGACCACACCTAGTAAAAAGAATCAATTATTACATCAAAAATATGATCACTACTTGATGCAATGAAGATAGTACACCAAGAAAAGACCTCTGTAATTAGAACCATAACTTCCTCTGTCTCCTAGTATCTCGGGTCCTTAAGACATTTCAGCCATTGCTTATTCAATATTAATATTTTTTATTTTTACTTTTGTTCCTGAGAAAGAATCACATTCACCCCCCCCAGATCAAGGTGGGGTGAACTGCTGTTCTAAGAGCAGAGACTAAGCCAGCAGCAGAATCCTAAATAGAGTTTCTCCAGTCTTATTTTGCCACCTCATACAATGCAAATCTATTGTGACCTTTTACTCACTCAATAACATCTTTAATCACATACACAACAGTGCAGCCACAGTGGACTTCTTATTTATAAAGACACTGTTACTCTAAAGGGAAAGAAATAGGGATGTTGCTGAAATACTAATAAACATGCTTAATGCTTTTCAAATACTTCTCTCTTTCCCTTTCTCTGTTTTTGTTTAAAAAAAGCAAGTCATGATCCCCAAACTTTTAACTGCTTGATCTTGTAGTGTAAGGGTCTTGTTAACTCTTGAGTTGCTGGATCTAGTAACAGGACTGTAACCATTAGACACTACTGGAGAAGTTTACTCATTAAGCACCAACACTTGAGGCTTCAAACTATGTAAGTGAAAAATGTTGACAAATCAGAATCATACAAATTTTACTCACTTTGTATTCATAGTTTTAAAAAATGATACAAGGCACCTGTGAAAGCAGGGACTCATGACCTCTGCTGATTACCAAAAACGAAGCAGTAGAGCAACTTTCAACAGTTTGAGTGCAGAAACACTCATTGTTTTGCAAGCCAGCAAAAGTTAAACTAAGACACTTTATCCAAATGTATGTAACTGCCACGGATATGATTGCCATGGGAAGAACATTTCATCTCATACTTTAATCTACTTAAGAATCTCCATCACGAGTGTAATGTCATATGGCATTATTTCCATTATTTCTTTTCAGTGCAAGTTCTAAAAGCCAATCATCCATTCTACATCTATATTCTGTTGCCAACTTCCATTGAGGTATGAGGTGCAGAATCCTCCTTGACATACTTACCTACCTAAGTTGCTGTAGGAATGTCTCTGGGTCCCACAATAATGGGTAAGTGTAGATAAATCCTGACAATTTTCAATGCCCTGATAGCACAAATTAAATTATAAACCAGCCTTCAGGTTTGAAGCCTTAATAACATCAACTTAACTTCATCTATGCCAGTTTACCAGGGCAAGCTTAAGTTTCATGTTGACTATTATGTCCCTACGAGGTTACATCCACTTAAAGGCAGCCACAACTTCAGCTTAACCAATCAATCTTTAAAACCAAAACCACAAATTGCAAAGCATTAGACGTCATGCAATTCCCTTTAAAAAAAAAAAAATAAAAAATTAGTGTATTAAATGTTTATTGATTAACTGTTATAAGCAGAAGAAATGGATTTTGCAGTGAGTTGTTTATTTGTCTGGGGTACTCTAGATGAATTAATGCTTTTAGAAAAGTAATGTCTATTGGGAATCAATAAATTATAAATCCTAACCAAAGAAAACAGTGTAATTGGAAAAAAGTTTTAATTACCTATAAAATGATCTTTCTAGTATGTTGGCAAGATTTCTTTATTCCAGTGAATTTCTTTCTTAAAAAAATACTTCATATTCCAGGACCACAATTATTTGTGTATATTAATCCTATAGAACAAGATCAATATACAGTGAAATTATGAGAGTAATATTCAGCTTTCTCAATGTTCTTTCCCCAGTGCAAAATAAAAACAAATCTCTAAAGATGAACATCAGTGTCCTAATTTTACAGGTTGAAAGACAAAGAAAAAATATATAACTAGTGTCAGCAGCAAGCTAAAATACAGGCTACATGGAAATGAATGTGAAGTTTACTGTTTATTTAATCAGAGCAAAATGCAGTCTAGAGAGTTGAAAGTATTTACTACTGATGATTGTGCTTGTAAAGTAAGATAAAACCTGACTGATAACAGGTCTCCTATAACTACTAGATAAACAAATACCTTCTAAACCCTGGTTTTAACAACATATTTAAATTACAGTGCAGGCTGAAGATTTAATATTTTAAATATCCAGTGATATATGTCACTGAGGATACATTTCACCCTCTTCAGATCAGTATTTATAAACATTATGTTTATACACATCTATTGGGACCTGAACAGGATTGTTCTCCGAAACCTTGATTCTTTAAATGGAAAAGGATTCATTTCTAGTTAACATTAGTATCTCCCTCTGTAGTAGGATTAAATTGATATACTTGGAAAAGGGATGGGTTGCTGTTGGTCTAGGTTTCTGTTTTAGTGTGCTCAAACCACAAGAGAAATCCTACATACTGAGAATAGTGAATCCTTGTTTCTGGAGTCATTTTGGATTAACCCTAGCCAATATTTTTAGCAACAAATACCTGAGATCAGTGCTACCTTGGCCAGGAAGAGGACTAAATGAGCTTGAAGATCTCTGTGCTATCTAACTTTTTGGATTGTATAGAAAAGGAACCCATGGTGAATAAGGGCTCAACACTGCCAGAACTCACGTTGAACCAAGAGATCTGGTTTGCCTGTTCCTTTGTTTGAACAGCAACTTAGATATCCAGATCTTAGCTTTTCTGGATGCAACCAAAAAGTGTGTTTCTAATCCCTACACTTGCAATAATACTGGGGACTAAACGGACTGCCAGAGAAAAATAAACCAGGGGGGTACTATTTCAGTGACGTTACTGCTTACACAATGAAAAAGACACCAGAGTGAAGCAAGCATTCAGAGATGCCACTATAGGAGTCACAGTTGAGGAACTCTCACCTGGACTTCAAGCCTACCCTGAGGGGCTACACTCAGGTCTTTCAGCAGCAGGACATTGATTCTACATGTGAATGACTGAATTGTATGGTTGTGTCACACAGGGGAAAATCATTTAAATTCCAAACTAGCTCATCATCTATCTAAACAATCTGAGGGAGACAGAATTATTTTTTTCCAAAGTCAGAGTAATAATTTGTGTGGCCTACAAGAAAGCTGGGGAAGGACTTTTTAGGATGTCAGGTAGTGGTAGGACTGGGGAGAATGGGTCAAAACTAGAGGTGGGGAGATTCAGATTAGACGTTAGGAAGAAGTTCTTTGCCATGAGGGCGGGGAGACACTGGCACAGGTTGCCCAGAGAGGTGGTGGAAGCCCCATCCCTGGACATTTTGAAGGCCAGGCTGGCTGGGGCTGTGAGTAACCTGCTCTAGTGGGAGGTGTCCCTGCCCATGGCAGGGGGGTTGGAACTAGATGATCTTTGAGGTCCCTTCCAACCCTGACAATTCTACGATTCTATAATTCTGATTTGATGATCAGCCACATTTATTAACTAAATGCTAGCAGAGACAGGAAGACAGACCGGGATTGCTATTTCATCAGTGCCATCAACAAATATGCTGGTTAAAATCAAGTTTCAACAACCTTCAATGGTGCAGCAGGAACAATCTACCTTGAATTTCTAGAGTTTAGGTATCTCCTACAAGAGTCAGGCCCATTGTCTCCTTGTAACTTTGAAATTGCAGAAGTGTAAATAAAATAAGTTTGAAATAAAGACTCAGAAGGATCAGGCTAGGAAAAGAAATGTTATTTTTATCTTCTAGTCTTTCAAATGCTAGGAACTAAAGTTTCCTTTCAACACATTCTTTCCTAGCTGGGAAATAAAATAAAATCTTGAATGGAGTCTATTTTCACTGTGGACAATGGGAGAGGAACAGATTCTTTCTACATTCACAATATCAAATCAACAAACCAACACACAGGACTAGTTATCTTTTGAAGGCTATTCTATCATATGTACATAATGAATTTCTAAGGACTTCTCTCCTATCAGAGAAGCTTGGTAATTTGCATCAGAGTTGTCAGTTGACCAAAGCTGAATAGACATGCATGGAAAAATACTAGAAAAGGGCTCTTTCTCCTCTTACTGACAGAGCTGGAAAAGAAACCAAATCAGATGAGTGGTCAGGTAATTACAGAGCCTTTGGAAAGTATTTGGACAGCTACACAGAAAGTACATGGGCATAGCTGGACCTTTTCTTTCCTTTTCCATTTTTAAAAAAGTCTTCTTTTAAAGACATCTTTTTTTCTTCATTCAAACCTCCTTACTTCCCTCCCTTTTGTTGCCACACTATTCCTAAATGGTTATTTTGTTCCTGAAAGAGCTTCCAGGAAAAAACAATCCTAGTGTCAGATCAAGAATACCCTCACCATATAACATAATGACAAAAATATAGTACCCTCCATGGGTAGTTACAAAGTTCTTCATGTGATTTCATCCCCTGAAGAGATCCTATAACTTGTTGAAATGTTATGAGAGTATTGGCCAAACAGAAATATCACCAATGCAATGACCTAAAATCTACCACATAATACACTGCTCGTGTAACTTCTGTCTGTCTCCTTTACTTCCCCCTCTGACTTCCCACTTCTCTTAAAATGACCTTCTGTTGAAGTAATATAATTCTTTTCTGCCACATTAGTTCTTTTACCCAGATTACTCTATTTCTACATGCTGTATAATCAGGAAGAAAAATTACAATGCCAGACAATCCTTAAATTGGCATGGATTTCTGTTTTGCATTTATCAGAGCTTTAAAAAACGATGAGGTATTTGCTTAACTTGTCTGAATAATTTCTATTCCCTTTTCCCAAGACCCATATGGATAAGTTACCATGGAGCAAAAGTAGACCAACATCCTCCAAAGTACTCTTGATGAAGGATAAAGACTTATCTTCCCTGGAAGAATTTTCAAAATATATCCTTCCATTGTATTTGTGTTTGATATGTATGGGTGCAAGACAGCTATATCTTCTTTATGAGTTGCATTAGGTTTCACCCAGGATGTCTGGATTATCATGGCTTTTTGGGATATATGCATTCTAGTTTCACCTTCTCAGTAACTTTTACAGTTGAATCCACAAACTTCCCTTCCTTGTTGGCTAAAGCACACACAGAAAGTCAGTTTTGAAACTAACATAATTGAAAATTGGATTTATAGAAAAACTCAGAAACAACTTTGACAGCACTACAAGCAAAACACTGAAGAAAAAAAAATATCACTAAAAAGATGTTACTACTTTTAACTTGTGGATACCATTGAACAGTTAAAATTTGTCTGAACCACACAGCAACACATTTGTGAATTGGGATCATATCTGTCATAATGTGATAAAAAATAAAAGAAATATGTTAGCTAGGAATAAGAAAGCACCCTTACTTCCATAAGCTGGAGAACAACAAGAAGAAGAGCTGCATGGTCCATCTCAAAGAACACTGTAATAGATGACTACAGTGCAACATGGCTTTTTACAATCTCAGTGCATCATGTGCCCTTCTCATGGGATGTTTTCACTTTTGAAATGTGAAAAGCATTATGGGCTTATTACTTTCACTTTTTAAGAAACACCAAACTTGAGGTCTCCGTGCAGTTCACAGATTCACAGAATGTCAGGGATTGGAAGGGACCTCAAAAGATCATCTAGTCCCATCCCCCTGCCGGAGCAGGATCACCTAGACCAAGCTGCACAGGACTTTCTGCTTCATCAGAAAGAGTCTAAATTCCTATCAAAATCTGCCTCAGAGTAAAGTTTCCATTACTAATAAATCTCTAGTAATATGCATGAATATTATGATAACTGATGAAGGAGGGATCTTTAGGTTTCATCAGCAGAAACACACAGAATTCTTCTGTGCCATGTATCCAAAACCAACAGAATTTCTCCATTTTTCTGACACTGCAGTCCAACATTTAACTATTAGGGAGTATAAAATCTAAAGAGAAGATAAGATAGTTCATATATATTAGATGTCATAATTCTGTGACTAGTTATAAAAAGTATTGTCTTAATTTCTGAGCATTTATTTGTGATAACATGTCATGAGAGTATTTTGGGATCAAAATTATGCAGCTCGAAAATTCGTGTTCCAAGGTGTAAGAATCCTGAGCATTCGTGACTCATGTTGAAATTTGTCAAAACAAGCCACACTCTTAGATTTTTTTAATGCATTTTTCTCAGGACAACTGCAAGCAATTTTGTACCTCAGCAGACCATGGAGCTGCTTAAAATGGGAACAATATGATTGATTTGAAGTCAAAGCTGAGCTTGAATCAACTGGTTAAAATTCTCAAATGAATAAACAAATGTAATTTGAGCTAAAGCTCACAACAGAAATTAATATTTCAGGTGAGTAATGGCCTGCACAAGCTTGAGCAGGATCTAGCATTACATCTGTTCAAAACACCTTTCACAAAGCAACAACCTGTCTGGAAACCAAAAGCTGTCTGTATTTGATTTTTTATTTAATTATATATACACACACATACATTTAGATATGTTTATAATCATTAGTTGATAATAATAACAACAACAATAATATTATTTAATAATATATTATTAATTTATATTAAGGTAGGCATGTTTTAGGATAATACAACATTTTTAATGTTTGCAATGAGCCCATTTTGCTACTTCCTAGTTGGATCTGTAATTCTCCATTGTTGTAGATGCACTTATTTCTACTCTACTTTGTCAATAAACAAAGAATCAAAAAAATGATGAAGTGGTAAAAAAATAGTGCTCTATATCACTTTTTAACTCAAGAGCATGTGCTACCTGAATGAGAGCCTGTGTTTACTCTTAGGATACAATAAAAGGTACTATACTTATATAAATATATTAATAATAATGTGGTTTTGTAAAAATTTAGAAAAATAATTATAAAGGTTACTTTCCACAATCTCTTAAACTGACATTATTTTTGTATTCCTGTTATCTAGCACAACTTTCACTGAAGATTCAAATATTTTATTAATTTTTTTCTTCTGGAGGGCCTCTCCTTGGAAGGGAGGAGATGTGAAATTCAGTGTGAAAAGGCAATAATTTTTTTACGTGACTTCCTCTTTTTTCCTGTCTGGGAAATGATGATCGCAGTTGTAGATGAGTGCATTCATTGTAGGCAATGTGCTCCCCTTTGAACAGAATTTATTTTTGTTTTATGCAAAAGTTATATTCCTCAAATTCACCAGATGCATTACTCATAGATCAAAAGTTCCTTAAGAAGTAGAAAACTATTTTATGCAACATTTTTTCCTAGAAAACTGAGCTTAGCCTTCCAAATGATACTTTTAAAAAATGACTCCTCATAAAAATTTCTAATGACCTTGTATTTTCATTTGTGTGTTGTTTTTATTTCAATTACTTCAATATTCTGAGAATTTTCTCAAATACAGGAATTTCAAAACAGCACAAGCTTAGAGGACTAATCATAGAATGTTTCAGGCTGGAAGGGACCTCCACAGGTCATCCGGTCCAACCTCCCTACACAAGTAGGGACATCTCTACCTAGGGCAGGCTGCTCAGAGCCCCATCAAGCCTGACCTTGAATGACTCCAGGGATGGGGCCTCCACCACCTCTCTGGGCAGCCCATTCCACTCATCTGTCACCCTCATGTTAAAGAACTTTCTAATATTCAGTCTAAATCTATCCTTTCCCAGCTTAAAACTATTACTCCTTTTCCTGTCTAATAAAGTCTCACAATATGACTAGCTTCTTTTAGGCAACTTCACAATTTCTGAGAGTATTGCAGAATCATGGAATTGTCTAGATTGGAAAAGACCTTTAAGATCTTCGAGTCCAATCACTAACCTAACACTGACAAGTCCTCAACTAAACCATATCCCTAAGCACTACATGTATATATTTTTTAAATACCTCCAAGGATGGGGACTCCATTGCCCTGTTCCAATGCCTGATAACACTTTCAGTAAAGAAATTCTTCCTAATATACAATCTAAACTTCTAATCAAGCAATTGAAATTGTCCTGGCCAAATTAAAACCTGAATTCAAAGTGTATCTAGATAGTGAGTAGCTCATCTGATGCCAAGTGTCAGAATGTAAATAGAAGAGAAATGTGTTGGAGACTGAGTCTTGTTTTATTGGCCTTACAAAGTTATCTTTTCAAACAGATCAAACATTTATATTGTCTCAGGAAACAGAAATATTACTGATAAGAAAAGCAGGAAATGGGAAGCTTCAGGAATTAAATTACAGATTTTATACTGGAAAAGAAAGGATCTTATGAGATGAAGGGTCCTGGTTGCTGGTTGCTGTGTGGCATCGCAGCCTTTAAACCCAGCACACAGGATCTCTATATAGTTCTCACATTTAAATCTTTAACCTCAGTGCCAAGCTGTTTTCAAACTGCTCTTGCTAAAGAAGCAAAGGGACAAAGTATCTCCCTAGCTTGAAATATTATTCCCTATGTCATACTACATATGTGTATAGTAGTTTAGGGATGAGTGATGCTCCACAAACTCTAGTGGAAAGAAAAAGATAAACATATGTTAATTTTTGTTTAGTAATACAATTACAAATAAAATTTTTTACAAAACAATTTTCTTTAATTAAAGCTGAGACAAAGTACTCAGGAAGTCTCCAAAATGAAGGCAAATTCCCTTAAATGAGAATTATTATTCACTGATCTGTTTATATATATAAATTGCAATTTTATTACTCTGAATTTCATGCTTGTTTCTCTCCATCTGGCACTGAAAGAAAACCAGAAGTTAAGAAATGGATGTCCGACATCACATGATGACTAAGTATCAATGAAATAATATGTTAACATCTAAATGCATTTTTTTTCTGTACAACAGACAGTTATTACACGTCAGAGATTCTTGGACAGCTAGTCCCAAGAACAAGGCTCCTGGTCATTTCTGCTCAAAAAACCCAGCCTGTAACCAGAACAGTACTGGGTCTCCCTCTAAAGGCTCCAATCCAAGTCCCATCTAGACACCTGGGTGACACACCTGCAAGTCAGAAAGCTGTGGGCACTGTGAAAGGACTCTACTGGTAGCAGGCACACACTTAAAGCATCAACATTTGACAGAAAATGTAACCTCTAAAAAGATAAATACACACCATCCCCATCCTACCCTCCTGGGCAGTGGGGTTATCAGAGCAGGTAATGTAAGGGAAGGTCCATGGTGCAGCCCCCTCCCTTTCAGCCTCTCCTTGTACCTCCTTTATCTCTAACCTCTGTTTCTCTGTACCCTCCCAGCACTGAAATGCTGGAAAATCCACATATCAAAAGGAGGGCCATGAGGATGGTCAGAAGGCTGGAGCACCTCTCCTATGAAGGCAGACTGAGAGAGTTGGGGTTGTTCAGTCTGGAGAAGAGAAGGCTCCGAGGGGACCTTATTGTGGCTTTTCAGTATCTGAAGGGGGCTACAAGAAAGCTGGGGAGGGACTTTTTAGGATGTCAGGTAGTGGTAGGAGTGGGGGGAATGGGTCAAAACTAGAGGTGGGGAGATTCAGACTAGATGTTAGGAAGAAGTTCTTTGCCATGAGGGTGGGGAGACACTGGCACAGGTTGCCCAGAGAGGTGGTGGAAGCCCCATCCCTGGAAATTTTTAAGGCCAGGCTGGATGGGGCTGTGAGCAACTGATCTAGTGGGAGGTGTCTGTGCCCATGGCAGGGGGGTTGGAACTAGATGATCTTTGAGGTCCCTTCCAACCCTGACAATTCTATGATTCCATGATGATCTCTGGTAAGACACTCACAATAGCAGCAGCACATCCCACAGTTACTCCAGCATTTGAGCAGTTTCTTGGGCTCTGTCTCTCTGGTTCTCTTCCCACCATTCCCCATAGCCTGTCTCTTCTTTCCCAGTAACCCCTTTTACTCTCCATCCTTTGAACCCCAAAGCAAAGTAAAGAAGGCTCACAAAGACAAACAAGCAGTATTTAACTAATTGTTACCTAAATGCCATTTGCAGTTTGACAACAAAAGCAGCACAGTGGAATTTTCCAGATGAATGTACAACTATAGGATGTGGTTTAAAATAAAATAATAATAAAAAAAAAAAATAGAAAAAAAGATAAAGAGCTGAAAAGACACAATGGAGATCTACAGCTTAGATTTTAGTCATGACTTGAACATACATCTTTGGTGACCCTGGATGAGTCACTTCATTTCCTGGTGCATTAATTTCCCTAACTCTAATACATAGATAATGTGTAATGAATGCTGCTGTTTCAAAGCATGTCACGATAATCTCTGTAATGAGGTTTTTTAATGGAAATTGCTATAAAACTGTGAAGAATAAGACGTACATATAGGGCCAGCACAATATGTTAATACCCTTTTTAATGATTCATTAGTATTTAAGATTTGACAGATAGGCCTGTAGCAATAGTGTAGGAAGAGTGGGAAATGTATTTGCAGGCTGCTGCTACCATCAGAAAAAAAGACCTTGACTATGGCAGTGCAGTGAAGCAGGAGACAGCTAAAAAGGAGACCAGGTACACATCTCTTTACCTACAAACATGACCCACTGCAAAATGACCAGGGCAAAAAGTTTCTTTAGTTTCAGTGAATTTTCAGTGAATGTAATAACAGAACAGTAGGGGTTGGAAGGGAATTCTTGAGATCATCTAGTCCAACCAACCCTGCTAAAGCAGGTTCATCTAGAGCAGGTGGCACAGGATTTCGTCCAAGCAGGTTTGAAAGTCTCCAGAGAAGGAGACTCCACAACCTCTCTGAGCAGCCTGTTCCAGGGCTCTGGCACCCTCAAAGGAAAGGAGTTTTCCCTTGTGTTCTGATGGAACTTCCAGTGTTCTAGTTTGTGCCTATTGCTCCTTGTCCTGTCGTTGGGCACCACTGAAAAGAGACTGACCTCATGCTCTTGACCCCCCCCCTTTAAGTATTGATAAGCATTGGTAAGATCCCCTCTCAGTCTTGTCCTCTCCAGGCTAAACAGCCCCAGAATAGTAAGAGTCCCCTCATCATCTTCGTAGCCTCCGTTGGACTCTCTCCAGTAGTTCCCTGTCTTACTTGGACTGGGGAGCCCAGAACCGGGTAAATGAAGCAAATATACTGGGAGGAAGGTTTTATCTATTTCCCACTGGTTGTGAGCATCCCTGTAACCCTGTAGGAGCCAAGTTAGCCAACCCATAACGATAATTCAGTAACAAGTGAAATAACTCCTTATTTCTCTGTAGGTGAGTGTCCCCTGGTTGCCAGTGCATGACCATCAAGGAAAATACCTCTTTTTCTCTTCACCATTCAGTGTTTCTTTAAGCAGGACGGCTGAGCAGCACAGCCGGATAAAGGCACAATAATTCAATTTGCTTTCTCCTATTCTGCATCTAATCTAATTGAACCAATAAAGCCTCCCAAATTGGATTAAGCTATAGGCATGCCTGATTCAGTAACATAATGGATAGGATTCTACAGTATGTATTCATTAACCTCAGAGGAGAAGTTAAGTTAACGCCAGATATTCCTTCAAAGAGAAAGGAAGAAAAAAAAAAGTGAATTAAATACAATCACATTTGGGGAATATATTGGCTAAGACGACTCAGAAAGGAAAAAAAATAAGATCTAAAAGGCTTTCCAACATGTAGAAAAGTAAGGAAAATGTAATCTGCATATTCAACTTCTCAAGAATTTTTTATTGTTAAACATCAGCCTCCAAGAAGCTACGATATATAAATTATAGTTCTATGATGAAAAGCTTTGACCCAAGGAAATCAATATTTGCAAGAGGATATGTGTTTAGGAATCTTTAGATGAAGGACAATGTTTCTGCATTTCTGGAACTGGAAAATTATTTACATTTTTGGAACTGCCCCATTAACTGGATACTCAGGAAACTAAAGACTGTTGGTGATAAACCCCACAGCTGTAATATGAAGGCTAAACAGCACTAAATGTTGAGATTCAGGAAGGGTATTTTCACAGCTTTCACAAGGAGTTTATCATGAGTCATGGATGCCATCCGAGCACAGAAAAGCTTTACCCAGTGACAGAACAAGCTGATGGTGAGAGGCACTAGTGCTATAAAGGTCTGAGTTAGGCAGTGGAGGAAACGTGACTGCTAAACAAATTGTGAACACCATAAAGCAGCACTGCTGCCAGCTCTCAAGGAAAAGGTGTATTAGGAGATTAGAAAGTTTGTAGTGTCTTTTAAGTTCACTGTGTAAGTAACAGGCCTTTGACATGCTCATAGAATTGTCAGGGTTGGAAGGGACCTCAAAGATCATCTAGTTCCAACCCCCCTGCCATGGGCAGGGACATCAGGTTACTCACAGCCCCAGCCAGCCTGGCCTTCAAAATGTCCAGGGATGGGGCTTCCACCCCCTCTCTGGGCAACCTGTGCCAGTGTCTCCCCACCCTCATGGGGAAGAACTTCTTCCTAATGTCTAATCTGAATCTACCCACCTCTAGTTTTGACCCATTCCCCCCCCTCCTACCACTACTCTTCATCACCAGAGTCCTCCTGTGATGACTGCTGAGCTTCAGCTAATAGAACATAAGTAGCAAACACAGCAAAGAAGTGAACTCAAGATAATTATGATGAACATGAAAAAAGCCAAGTTGATCTACTTATTAAAGAGATTAAACCTCAGCCAATAATCTAAAGAAAATATTATTATAAATTATTTTACTTATATTTTTATTTATGTCATTGCTTAGTGATAAAAGCTATCACCATGTCTTTTTCTTCTATCTAAACCTTTCCTGTTCACTGATCTTGACTGTGTCTGCCACTGATTAGGTCAGTAAAGCATCAAAAATGTCCTTAAAAATAAATATAATTATAAATTATTCTACTTTTATAACAAGAAGATAGCACTGGATTTCTATTCACATTTTGTTCATAATTAGTCTATGCATTTTCATCCAGTAATAAGATGAAAGACAGTCTTTGGAAGACATGAAAGAAACTAATTCATAAAGAAAAGCACTAAATTACATTTGAGTCTCTAAGAATTTAATATACTAAGAGCGTATAGTTGACTGTGCTTAATTTTTGTTCAGTTTAGTTCTCGTCTTCCTGTTGAAGTCTCTAATTTTATTAGTTTCCAGAAAGTGATATTGTTTGCAGAAACCTGGAAGTTTCATTTTAATGAAAGAAAAATGAAAGCAGAAAGGCTTCAAGGTTGTCACACAAATCCATCACTGGGAGGGGAAATGGACCTTTCTGTTTCAGAGCCACTCTCATACACCTATTACTTCTCCTGAATTATCCTTTTCCTGCTTCAACTCTTACTTTTTATGTCCATCATGTTACCAAAAAAAAACCCCTGTTAAAAGTCAGCTTAAGGAAATGAAGGTTGCTGGGTTTTTTCTTTTGCTGGCAGAGACTTAGAGAGCAGTTACTAAACAATATCCTCAAGTACAGCCTGGATGTGAAAACTTCCTGCAGAGGTGGCTCACTTAGGGTTGAGGCTGTCCTTAATTATAGGATGTTGTCAGCTCAGATGTGTCCCCAAGAAAGACCTGTAACTTTCATATGGCAAAGAAACTTAGAACTTTGAAAACATCCTTCAAAGTCCAGGAGAAAGCTAAAGAGAGCAAACAATGCATCTTTCATATATGGCATCTTTAACCTTTTTTGTTGGTGCCTCCAGGACCTGACATAGCCTTACCTTTCTACCCAAGGAAGTTATCTCATGCATCTTCTTTTTCTTAAGCCCTTTTTCCACCCCTTTATTGGGAAAAAGCTTGATAAACAGCAAAGTGACCGTTAATGATTTCCTGATAATGCACATCTCCTTCCTACGAGATCAACTCAAGCAGCCAATGCTATCTAAAATCTCCCTCCTACACACAAAAAAACCCCAGAGAAAACCAAAACCAAAGGAAATCACCCCAAACACCAAAAACCAACCTCGAACATCCTTGAGTTAGTAGTGATGATGCAGAAAATCAAAACCTGTTTGCTTTGTTAGCTATTCCTAGTTAACTAAGTTCTGCATTGTCCTAGTTTGAGCTCGGACAGAGCTAGTTCTGTTCAGTGACTTCATTTTTAGGCTAAATCTCTTCTAGGTAACAGCACTTTCTGAAGTTAACAGCAGATTTTCACAGACAGACTCTGCTTCTAGCAGCAATAACGCTCCATGTTTAGAGCTACTTCCAAGGGTTGGTGTGTGCAGAAAGACTCTGGCTTATATTTGCTCCTGTGCAGACCAAGGTCTCTGCTAAATCTTGTGCACCATGTTGGAGTGCCATAAGTGAAATGGTTGTAAGTAAAAAAGTTGCAACTGCAGAGAGAAGCAGAGAGGGCAGGTGACCCTAAACTGGCCAACAAGGGATTCCATCCCATATATGTCATATTCAGTATAAAGCTGAGGGAACACAAGGGTTAAGCTGCCTTCTTCAATGGCCAGCATCTGAGGAGGACTCTGTTCTGCCTTCAACCTTAATCTGTGAGTTCCTGATTCCAGATCCTGTTTCCCACTGAGTCCAGGGACTTCTCTCACGCCTGCCCTGCAGTGTCAGTGGTGGCATGATCATCATCAGGTGAATTCAACATTGATTTTGTATATATTTTTGTATATATTTCATTATTTTCTTATTAATATTATTATCTTTTTCATTTTCTTGTTATTGTTTCATTAAAGCTATTATAGGTTTTTTCCAACCCATAAATTTCCCCTATTCCCTTTCTCTTCCCTTTATGAGAAGTCAGAGAGGTTAATATCTCTCATTTGTTTAGTGGCTGGCCCAGCCTCAACCCCTGACATGCATTTTGTTTTCTCTGTTCTAAAAAAAAAAAACCATGTGTCTTTGTGCAACAGAGAGGGAAGGTGCAGATGGTGCTGGGCTGGCTGCCCCACCTCCCCCAGTCTCTCCTCTGTCCCGCTCCTGAGAAGAGCTGAGTACAGCCAGGTGTTGAGATGGAGATAGGGGAGAAAGCCATGTGCTCATCATGTACATGCTGCTGAGAGCAGATGAGATGGGATCCCAAAGCAGAAAAGACCCTCAGGCACAGTGTCAGGCTGCTTACCTTGGTAATGTGGAGAGGCTTCATAGCAGAACTGGTGGAGAAATCTCCTCCCTTGAGGATGTGGGGTTTAGGGGTGTCCTGGTTTCACCACAATAGAATCCTAGGCCAGTCACAATCTACAAACCATTAGTAGCTTCAAACCAGCCAAGAGCTTAAGCTGGGAGGGGCAAAAGCCGGGGCAGCTGACCTGAGTTGGCTACAGGTGTATCCCAGACCACAAATGTCACACTCGTTATACAGGGGGAATTTTGCTGAGGATGGGGGGGGGGGGGGCTCTGTTCTTCCTGTTTCTCCCTATCTCTGGAGACTCTTGCTCACCATTCTGCTCCTGAGGAATGTTTTCCTGTTAATTGTGGCATTTGCTGGCCTAAGGATAATTTTTATATTTATGCTAGTAATAACATTAGGTTTGCTGTTTCATTAAATCTGTTTTTATTTCAACCTACTTGTCTCCTCTCTTTTTACTAATCCCCTTTCTCTGCTGAGGAGGGGCTATTGGGTAGTAGAACAGCTGTTATAGTTTATCCCCAATATGGGCTAAATGTAGATGGGGAGGAATTTATTTTCAAACTCTTTTTTTTAGTTTGTCACACCTGTCAGATGTGAGATCTGACTTCTTAAGGAGTTGGCTTCTTCTGGGTCATTCTTGTGTTCTGAAGAAAGGTAGCCAAGTACACTAGGCCATACCTTGGTATGGTGGTTTCAGGGAGAGCAGCAGCAGTAGCTCCTGCTCCAAGGTCTTGCTGACTTGGTGTCCTTTACACAGAAAGGGCTGTATTCAGATTTTCAGATAACTACCTTGGCACAAATGCCTGTCCACTTCTTTTCTTTTCCTCTTTTTGCTCCTTGACTGGTTTTAAATGTTGTAAGAGGTACCAACCCAAACACTCTAACTGTCCCTCAAAAGAAGTATACTTAGAGCAAACAAGCAACCTCTTCTCCTACAAGTACACTACTTAAAAGATACTCAACAAAGAAAATGGAAAAAAAAAACAGCTAGCAAACTTTTTAACAAGTAATGAACCAAACTCCCCCCATACTAGGTGAAAAAATGACCTTGGAGGGGGGATTAAGAAGGACACAGAAGCTATGTGAGGACAACTCCCTCCTACCAAATCTTTACATGCATAATGAAACAGAAGAATCAATAAAATCCAAAGAAAAATTTACAATTCTGTTGTAATGAAGTAAGGTAATCTGTTTGGTTTGGAGTTAGGTGGGGGGTTTTTTCCCTTTACACCCCCGTGTAGTGATTCATAGCAATTAATTAAAAATCCCTTTCCTACTAAAATCTAGAAGAGATGTTTCTTGAGGATGCTGTTGCTCTGCAGAAGTTCATTGGCACAGGCAAAGCCCAGCAAAAAGAGCTTTTTCAAGAAAGGTATCACAGTGAAATATAAATTAATGGAAATAAGGAATATCTGCTGCAGTCATTTGTTTTAGCAGAAATAGCATAATTGTACCATAAACTCCTGCCTGATATGCTACAACATACTACATCTGGTTTATGCTAATGGAGTTCCAAAGAAATCAATGATATTTATACTGCCATAAAGCAGTGGTGACTCGTATTGTCAATGAGTCTCTTCAGTTTGAGAAGGAATATCAGAGATATCTCTATTTTTCAAAATTTAGCCTGTAAACATGTTCACTTATTTCTAAGAACCTGAAAGTTTAATTACTTCTATAAGGCTTTAGAGCACTCATTACAGAACCATCACAAGTTATTTTATAAGGACTTATTTTTTTAAATTGGATTATTGTGACTGCATAAATCTCTTGCTTCATTAATGTGCTCATAATAAGAAGCACTGATCTGAAAGAGGGGTTTTTTTTATTATGTGTGTGATCTATAGGAATCATAAAATGCCTGTAAAGTAGCATATCTGCTCAAAAAAGCTTATCAGCTATCCTAACATATTAATGCTGCTATCAATTAAAACTAATATCTCTTTATTTTTATGGTTGGGTTCAATTCCCCTCAGTTGAAATCATGTGTGAAGACCCTGCCAGTTTGAAATATAACCCATTTTGAAACATCCAAAGTTAAAATTTGCAGATATTGGTTTTCTTACAATGATTTCTTTATATTTTAATGAAATTTTTGTTTCTGTTTGTTAATCTGAAAGAGATTTCTTTTAAAAGGTAGTGATCTGAGTTTACAATGTGCAAGTGTTCGAAGACTTACCAGAATAATCTGATGCATTACACAGGAATTTAAACAGGTAACCTGAGGTAAGGATAATTTTAAAGAGTTGGTTGACTGAATTTAGATTGATCAGAAATAACCAGAGACTTGGTTTTGAAGGCAGTTCATTCTTAAACTAGGAGAGGGCTCCTCATGCACACACTGGACTCTCACACGTACAACTTCAGGTTTTGGGTTGTTCAAGCCAATAGCCTGGACCAAGAGCTCCAAGGTCAAAACTGCATTTATCAACCTTCTTGCAGCAGCATTTGTATCCAAACTATATTTATTTTGCAATGGTAAACCTGGATATGTAGCATTAGTATTTTTATTTTTCAAAGCATAAAATGAAAGATGCACTCTATTGTTACAGCTGTGTTTTCTCCCTGGATTCCTGGGATTGAGAGCTTTGTGTGTTGGTTTTTGTTGTTTCTGTTGTAGATGATGGTGAGTGATATTTCCTGGACATTATGTTTCAGCCTCAATGGGCTTTTTTTTTTATTTGTAAACTGAATCAACTGTATTTTCTACTAAAGCCTGAGATGAATACATATGTCTCCCTTTCATTTAAGTAGGAATTCTATTGCTTTGAAACACATATCTATATATAAAATAATATAAAGAACGTGGCAGCCAACTTAATTCATCAAATGGTGAATAAATTCTTCTGAGAACAAAGATAGAGATTTCTTATCATTCTGATATTAGCCATTCTGTGTGTAGGATGGGTAGCATCAGAAGCATCTTAAATAGATCTGTTTGCTTTTCTGAAAAGATTTTGACAGTGTTAATTACTTCTGCTAACGGAATTTTCTGACACTTGCATGACCCTCTGCTGCATTTGAAAGAGGCTGTCGTGTTTGGTGCACTGATATACCCAATGAGAACCCAAGGAAATGAAATTAAACAAAACAGAACTTATCATTAGTGTTGTAAGCTACCAAGTAAGGCATTTTCAGTGACTTCAACAGAACATAAGATTTTACTTCTTCTGGGGGAGGACTTCTGTAGGAATAAATTAACTCCTTTTGAACGTAGCAGTAACATGCATGGATGGCAAGGGAGAGCAGAACCACCAAACTCTACTCACTGCCCCAGGAGGCAGCCAGCCTGGTGTCACAGGTGGGCAAGGTGCTTGTGGCTTGTCCAGGACAGAAGCTGGTGATGGGCTTGCACATCATTTCACCCTGTTGGTCAGCACTGGGTCATCTGTAATTCTAAACCAGACTGTGCTAGTCCCTGTGAAGAAGAAAAGATAGAAAAATTCTAATTAAGCCTGAAAAGGACTACGATGAGAAAGTGGGGAAATGGTGGAATGTGGATGCTTTAAGCAGAAGAAATATAGAACTGGCAAAGCAGATCATTGTGTATTCTCTTCATTTTTCATGGAGAAGATCAAGGGCTTTGCTCTGCATGTAACTTGTACCTTTACACTGCCATGGTTAGATTGATGCCATTGTCCTTGGACAGGTGCATTGGCACTGACACAAAATTCTGTTTATTCTTTTGCTGTTTCATTCATATATGAGAAGGTGAATATACACATGGAAATCTTTATAAGAGAGTCGCTAATAATATTGTTACACTGTTTGTTATAAAAAAACCCAAACACCTTAAAGTACTGTAACTATGTTGGTTTAAGAAGAACCGACATGAAACTTGTTGACACAAAATCTGTTGACTCATCAAGTGCTTTGATGGCAATTCATAGAGTAAGGTTCAACAAAAGTTTCTAGAATGGCAGCAATTGAAAACACCTTAAATGGATCATTGCTAAGCACAAAGAAAAAAGAAAAGGAAAATAAAGATAAAACAAATGAAATTCAAACAAACTATGATGGCATAGGTAGCTGCTGTTTTCACAAGTGCTTATACCTATGGTCTTTTGAACTTATTTAATATAATATCAAGATGTTTTACCTGTTATGCAATTTCTTTTTCTTCTTTTTCTCAATGTTCAGTTTTACTTAGATTTTAAACCCGTGGTTTAGCACTTGCCACCTACCTCTGTTTCCAGTTGTCTGTTTTATTTCTAACTGAAAATCAAATTATGCCAGCACGTTGGGGAGAAGGCACAGAATATTTTAAAGAGTCATATGAAAAAGTGCGTAAGCTGTTAAGCGTCTTTCTTCTGATACATTATTGCAAATATACTCCCAGCACAGGATAGGGAGATTTATTACCATTAAGGGATGTTGCAGTTCAGAGGGAGAATAAAATAATCCACCCTCAAGAGCTACATTCTGGGTGATTACATTTTGACCTCAATTCCTGCTATATTCTCTAGTGAATTTGTCCATACAATAACGTTTCCTCTGCTGGGACCTCGTCCAACATCACCTAACGTTAGATTTTTTTCATTGATTTTTATGGTCTTGGGCTTCTTAAAATCAGTTGTTGTTACATCCGTAATGATTTATTTTTTTTCCATGCTCATTGTTCTGCCATGAAATGTTTTTAAAAGCATACTGGATAAAATCCACAACATTAATAAACTGCATGTGTAACCACATGAATATTACCAATGGGCTAATACAAATCCTTCCAATCCATTGCTATGCCACAATTTTTTCTTGTTTTTATTCTTACAGGATGCAAACTTGCTGTCGCTAAGAAAGTCAGCTTTAAAAACAATATTGAAAGTAAGAAAACAATATTGAAAGGCATTTTTGTGACTCCATCCCCAAATAAACTATTTAAAACTGTATAAAAATAGTTGCTCTATTAAAATAAGGGGGGTTTGCCCTATTAATGTATAATAAATACAAGAAATGGAAACAATGCAACATCAAATTACTGTCAGCAACCACCCAAAGTGAGGAGAGATAACTGTTATAAAGTTAAATGCAAAAATAGTAAGGAAAGATGTTTTGGAAACCCTCATCACCCACTTTCAAGTAATTCTCATTGTTTTGGCTGTTGTTTGGTTGCTGACTTTGCACAGGGCAGGATGGGGAGGAGGGTGAGCCTGGAGCCCCAGAGGCAGCTGCAGTGCCCTGAAACCTTCCAGCCCCTCTCTGCTGGTTTCTCCAGCTTCTGGTGACCTCCTGCTGAATATCTCCACTCATTCTCATGTATTAATACACATTTTTGCAGGGATACTTTGCAAACCTTTCATTATGGCAGAGTCATTCCAGACAACGCAAGGTTTTCCACTGAAGTGTGAAGCATTTTTATTAGGTCAGAAACCAGCATGCAGGTGAGTTTAATATTCCTTTTAAAAACTTTTTTATTTTAATGCTGGAAGCTGTACATCCTGCAGGAGCCAAGCAACCACACCAAAGGGGCTGAGGAAGTTTCCTGAGCTGTGGATTAATGAGCAGCTTTCTATGCATGTCTTCATTATTCAAACAGATTAAAAATCACACCAGAAGTTGAATAAAAATTGCGAATTCCAGCAACACTGTTTCTACCTGCAGGAGAAGTTTGTGTTAGCCCTTGAAACTTCAGAGTTATTTGTATTTATGAAAAATTTCCCAACTGCAGAGAATCTAACCATTAAAGCTTGTGTGTAGTCTCAGGATTCATCAAATTCTAGTTTTGGGAAGGCTCTGGAAATTCAGATAAAGTAGCTTTAACTGGAAACAACTTCAAGTTTTTATTCAGGTTCTGTTACTCAACCCTGGAAGACACATTTCATAGTAGTCACCTCTAATAAAAAAGAAGACACCTTTCTGGGAAAAAAAATCTCCTGATGGGCAAGAAAAAATCCAGCCGAGGAGGAATCACAGTCCAGCAGCCACCACGATGGGACAATGGCACTCTCCAAAGCCCCAATTGCAAAGTCCTACAATGAAAACAGAGAAGAAAGAATTTTCCCTTTCCTAATTTGGTGAAATCTTCCCTTTTGAAGCAGAAGCCCCATGAGCTTTTCTACACCACTCAAAATCTGCATTTCTGTGATGAGTGCTGCTACTCTGGTGCTAGTGGTCTAGACCCTCTTACGTTTTTTCCAAAAATTCTGTCCAGCTGAACCTCTACTGGACTAAAATGGTTCACAAATCAAAGAGAAACTCAATCAGCTTCTACCTACTCTTGTCAGCAACAGACCAAGAATATTTAAGGCGCACCTAAGCCAGCTTTTTCCCCAATTTTGGAGAGAAGCAACAAACAGGTTGGAACTTGGTTGCAGTTCTTCTTTCTTACCAATGAAGTTAGGAACTGCATTCAACCAGAGCTTTCCTGCTCTAAATAAAGAGAATCAGTAGCCTTTGACCAGTGTGTCCTTTTAAGAGGTGAGGGTGAATGCACACATACCTGTCCCATCATTTGATGTTAGGTACAACACTACATCCTTATGGCTTGTGGTCTCAGCTGTGCAAGACTTGGGCTGGTTTTCTCCTGGCATAACTTTAGTGTGAAACAGCTTTCCTGAGTTTTGAGGATATCGCTTATTGCAATTCTGAAAGTGGTTTGGTTTGGTTTGTTTTTCCCCCATCATATCCTGTAAAGTCTCACAATACCCAATTAACAAATACCATAATGAGAGATAATAGAAGACTATTTCTAATCAGCTACATCAGATTCCTCTCCTGGAAATGCTTTGTTTGGTACAAAACACTTATTAATCAAGGATTCCAATAGAGACAAAGAAATCCTGCTTGCAGGTTTAGAGTGCCTGCATGCAGGGATACCCTGGGGAACATCACACCATTCTTAATATGCACAATTGAGCATTGACAAAATATTCTCATTTGTGATCAATATCACAACTATTTTAATAATTTCTTGCACTGGATTTGCAAGGGAAGGAAGCAAGGTTAGCAAAGATTTCAGCTTTTTGCAGAGAAAAGCATGTTTTCTAAGTTGCAGGGTATATCTCTAGTGGGTTAGAAACCCAGATATGGGTTGTAAACCCACAGACCAACAGCCACCTGCCAGCTCCTTGAATGCCATCAGTTGCATTTTTTGCAGTGATTTGCAGGAATTACTGTTAACCTCTGAGATGTCAATGAAATCACATTGGTCTTAAGTTGGGGAAAGTAGAAGAAACAACAGATGCTGCTTAGAAAAAATAAAAAGCAATAAAAACGTTGTAATAATGCATGTACTTTTCAATAAAACATCAAGGAATATGGAAATCTGTTTGCCTCTGGTTTATTTTTTTTTAAATCAACACGATTTCAGACTAGTTTGATAACAATGACTGGCAATTTGAACAGGATTGTTCATATTGAGAAGAATTAGAAGGGCCAAATCAAATTCAAGATTCATGTATTTGATAGAATCACTGGCCAGAAAAACTTACATTTTTAGGCTTTAAATAATGCATTATTGGATCTAAAAGGTAGATAATGGTGCATCAGTAACAACAACGGAAAAGAGACAAAAGCAGAAAAACACTAACATTGAAGTTAGTAAAAAATTTATTAGAATTCTCTGAAAAAATAGAAACATCTTTAAAATATACAAAAAATAAACACTAAAATGCAATATTAATCACAAATCTAGTTATGACTATCATGAGATTTCTTTATAAAGGAGATAATTTGTTTCTTCAGCTGAAGAAACAAGGAAATGTAAAAATTTTGTGGGGCAAAAAAAGGCACTTGTTTCTAAGCAGCTCCATCATGTATTTAATAAAACCTATCTAACTCCAACTGTCTCCCAACATTTCCATTCCGAATAAAATTAGAGCATCATACGAAGCAATCATATGCAGTGTTGATTTCTATTAAAATTACATTTCTGTTCAGCAAAGACTTGAACACATATCATAAGAACTGGGATCTAAAAACTGTAAAAGGTGTTAGTTCAGTTGGCAAGTGATTGAGAAGCTGGAATGATGACATAACATCCAAAGGGGTGAATCATTCAGCATTGGCCCACGTGTTTATGAAGAGAGAATACACTGGTGAACCTGAGCATGTTTGTTTGCTGCAAATCTGACACTGATTCTCTCAATTTTGGATGCAGGAAGGTGGGTACTGTGAAAATCTCCTCTTCCAATGAAACTGGGACTGGCTTTCACACCACACACTTTTTCCTTGAAAAGGTTGTGGTGGCTGAGATAGGGTTGGTGGGGGAACATACAGCTGAAGACCAAATTGAATTGTAAAATCTCTCCTGTTAATCTTCAGCACCTAAACCACCAGTTATAAAAATAAGACGTGTCCAAGAGTAGCTGGAACTGAGGCCAGAAGGCACAGACTGACCCCCATCCACGGGGCCAGACCTTTCTGGGTTACACAACAGGGAGACCAACCAGCTCTTGGGAATGGCCAGAGGCCACCAAGATTGATGAAAGAGGTCAGGTACTCACCAAGAAAATGAGGAGGCGGCGGCAATAAATGAAGAACATATATTTCTAAGGTGTAGCCCAGGAACCAAAAGATGAGCTGAAAAGGACTGAGGTGTTATAAAATTATATTTACCACAATTCACTCTTTCTTCTAAAGTAGCAGTAGGTGTGACTGCTGTCACAGTGGTGTAGCTGTAAATGATGACTCTAGGAGGCCATCTAGGGGGAAGAGTTGAAGACATCACATTTTTTTTTTTTACAACCAGAAGAAACCTCAAGTGAACTGTAGGGTGGCCCTGCACTCCCTAGAGGATAGTAATCTTTAAGTGCTTAATAACCAATTTTTTTCCCTAGAAGACAGTAAAATACTTCTCTGAAGGACAATTAGATTTGAGAGGTTGTTACAGTGGCTTCTACTTTACTGTGAAGGGAAATCCTTATACAAAGCTGGGTCAAAGCCTCAGTGTAGAAAATTCCCCAGCCCAGTTTGGCCTGTAGTGCCCCATCCTTCCACTGAAGCTAGAATTAATTGCTGTAATTTGCAAGTTTGATACGGGGAGGAACCAATGAAAAACTCCACCAGGGGCTGCGCAGTTGCTCTGAGTGAGGAGAATCCATAGTTCCAAATTACTGGTAAAAAAACCCAACCAACAAAATAGTGCCTTTCTCATAAATGAGATCATTATCTGAGAATTTTCAAGTGCGCTTGAAAATCTATTACTCAAAGGTTTGAAAACTTCCAGCAAGTCATGACTTAATGTCTCTATCTGCATGAACACACAGGCAATCAAATCAAAATGATTCAAGTTCAATCCACAAATTTTTACCACTCAAGCAAAAATGATTTTTTTGAAAGTTTGAACATGCAATAGAGGACACATCAGTCTCAAAACGTCTGAAAGCCTCACTTGGAGGGGAGTTTATGTACATACCTCTTTTGAATTTAAAATAACTCCTTTCTTGATTACAAATTTATCATGAAAGATAAAGCATCCAAGTAAGAGCATAACATATCTGCAGTTAGTGCAAGTGGTAATTGTGCTCCCTGGATAAGGATTTTCAAGAGACTCCTGGCTTGCACAGCCATGCCTTTTATTAGAGAAACTAGATGTGTGCTGAATATCACCTTTAAAATTCTGTAGTCTATTCAGGGAATCCATCTCCACTTTAATTGCACTTTCCTCTGTAGGATAAGAAATGATTTTGCAGCTGTCAAAATTTGAAGGTGTTTTAGGATTTAATTTTCTTTGAAAGCCCAAACATGATAAATACCCTATCTTTGAAGATTCTGAAATTAAGTTTAACTCTGAATGAGATCTCAACATTTTAATTTTCTTTCATGAAAGCTATAAAGACTAAAGGTTATTGTGAGGCTAATTGTGCTAGTCTGAGTGCCAGTGAACAGAAATTATAAGGTCATTTATGTTTCATAACCCCTCTCTTTATTAATATGCAGGAAGACAGGATGCAGCCGCTGTACATCCCCAATTTTGGAGGGAAAAGGTGATGAAGAGAAGGCTGTTCTTTAAATAAATAATTTCCTTTTTCCCTAATCATAGAATGCTTTGGGTTGGAATGAACTTTTAAAGTTCATCTAGTCCAAGCACTCTGCTGGGACTTCTTCAATGAGATCTGGTTGTTCAGAGACCCATCAAACCTCACCTTGGATGTTTCCAGGGAGGAGGCTTCTGCCAGGTCTCTGGGTAACCTGTGCCAGTATTTCACCACCCTCATGGGAAAGAATTTATTCCTTATATCTACTTTAAATCAACCCTCTTTTAGTTTAAAACCGTCACTCCTTGTCTTAAAGGAGGAAAGTTTTAAGTATTCTGTGAAGACTTTGTACACAAAGTGAACACAGAGGTTTGATGTCCATGCCCTTAGAGGCTAAAAGTTGTTTTGATTTTCCTGAGGAGCAACACCCAACAGAAGTAGTTACTTACCCCATCGCTACAGTTGGGTCCAAAAATTGTAAATGTTGCAAAATGCTTAGAAAACAGTGGTTAGATCTATGCTTAATTTGGGCTAAACACAGCACTTGCTCTAAGATTTACTGTAACAACAAATGTACTGGTAGTTTATCCACATTTTTCAATATGAATAATTTCTTCCAGAATTAGTAGAGCTCAGTAAAATAGAAAGAAATGTTTCATAGAAAACAAGCATTCAGTTCTTCTATGCTCTTCTTCTATTGTACTGGCATTTAATGAAGTCATTCAACTCTGCAGCCTTATTTCACCTCCCTAGATCCACGAGTTTTCCTACACTTCGAGAGAGCTCTCACCATCCTTGGTGAGTGGTTGCTTCCATCGGAATTAATTCCACACTGAGGGCTCTCATATTTTGCCTCTGCAACAGAAAGCAAAGTGGCAAACAATCTGCATTTTGACTTACAACCTGATATACGAGACGAAATCATTGGGGTCGAGTGTGCTGAGATGTAAGTCTCTCAAGAGACTCTGCAGTATCTCTCCAGAGATCCCCCCACCAAGCCCAGACAGCAAACGCTGACGTGGAGAGTTGTCACTGTTGGGTGTTCTCCTGCCCTGCAGCTTTGAGTTCTGCAGGACTATTGGGTGAGTGTGACACCATTTAACAACCACTGTGCAAGTTACAATAATTATACAATGTATGAAGTGGGAAGGAATCAGGCTCTGGTGGTCTATCATTGCTTTGTGCTTGGTGGAGGAGCGCAAGGTTAGCTGATAATTACATTTCTAGTAATGATTTAATCCAGCTCTTATAAGCATCACACTTATAATAATATATAGTAATTATATTTAATAATTATAAGCTATTACTGTAATAGCTTATAATAATCACCTGAATATTATCAAATCACACATTATTTATAAGCGTCACCAAAAAAAATCTCCTCTGAGTGGAAAATACTTTCATCCCCTGGTTAGGAAGAAAAGACTAATTACAGGTAGATGTGGCCTTGCTACAACTCTTTTAGAGATGTTCAAGTCTGGCTTTCTGTTTGCTCATTTTCATCTGTCCCTGACATATAACAAAAACTTTGTGCTGAAGGAAATATAAACACCCTGCAAGATATTTCAGAAGCATGTTCAGCAAAACTGTCATGTGCTCAGGCATCAAAGTATTTTTCTCTTAAACTCATTTAGCACAGAATACTTAAAAACTTATGACAAGAAACAGTTCAAAGACAACACAGGCCTGGATAACAGACTGTTTTTTTCCTCAAGGAATAAATTTGATGTGTTTATAAACAGGAACACAACAGATTGTATCTCAAATATTTTCTACCTTACTGTAATGTAACTAAAACTGATGCACATACCCCATATCCTGAATAAAGTGCTATGTTAACATAACTGTCACCTGCAATAGCAGGAGCTGAGAGCTCTTTTTCAATTGTTAGCATTGTAAAAAAATGCAGTAGTTTGAATTGAAAACTCCTTCAAAACTAAAGCACACACCTCATTGTTCTGTTCCTCATACCTGTAACACACCATGACTGCCAAAATTTTCAGGTTTTGAGCTGAAGTATGATTACTGCATCTGCAGCATTACAAACTAGATCCACTGATGAGAAATGATCTTGATTAAAAGCCCCTTTATTAAGACCAATCCAAAACAGCAACCCTAATACTTTACAGTAACACTTTCAAAGCATAACTTAAGAAAATTACTGACTTTTTACATCCTTTTCCTCTGTACATTCCTTATCCTGTGTACACACTTTACATAGTGGTGTCATTAGAAATTCCCATTGGGATTACACTACAGAGTTTGAACCACATTTAGTGCAATTTCTTTGGTTCAAAGTGATGAACTTCTTCCTCAAAGGCTTCATAAATTTCTTCTGTAGCATATACACTGCTGCCAAAGATCTGTGAATTAGCAGTGCTTTCTGTAAATTCAGGCTCTCATTGAATAACCTGTCCAATTTCAACATGAGAAGTCATCTGATGGTCGTTAACATTCTAGAAGCTGCACTATATTCTCTAAGCATTTTAAATGGTAGGCATGTAGCTCGTTTTCTTCTGGCTGTGGAGTAGCTGAAAGGAAGAAAAAAACCCAAGATTTGAATTTCTAGTTGATCCTTAATACAAAAATACTTTTTCAAAGATTGCATACAATGCTATTTTATGATCATAACCTCTGTATTGTGAGTAGCAAATCAAATACTAACACTTTATGTTGCAAAGTCTGTTTTCTTGATTTCTTTTGGCTTTTTTTTTTTTTTAAGAGGTAGGATTTTTGCAGCTTTCCAAACCCCCACTTAATTGTGACCCAAAAAAGTGAAAACCACCTTTCAATTATGCTATTGAGGTCATGCCTTGTTCTTTCCAAACTTCTCCTTGGGTAGGACAAAGTGGAAAATGTAACCCAATAACAGCCATGTTGAAAAATTCCCTCACTTGCAGTTAGAAGAACAATGTATCATCTTAGCCCAATTATCACTCTAAAGTGATCAAAGCTTTACAAGGGTAGGCCAGTTGAGAACATTAATGCAGGAAAATATAGATGACAACTTCACATGACTGCAAACCAGAACAGTTACAGTCACACAAAATTTTTCAACGCAATATTTTTACATTTAAATGTTTATGGAATTAAAAATCTGTATTTCAGTGTAGGACTTTATGTTCTAAAGTAGTACATAAATAAATGGAGATTACAAGGTGCTAGTCTGTAAAAGCTGCATATTTCAACCTTAGTGTACATTTTTAGAAGTCTCTAATCAGTGGTAGTTATGCCATAAAGAACAGTACAAACTCATCTATTTATTAGCACACTATCAGTAGATAAGATGTTGCATTATGTCATGTTTAATGATTAACTTAGTAATGGATGAGTTTGAAACAACAATATATTGACAAAGTCAATAGATTTGGGTGAGAGTACAGGAAGAATTATCATGAGATGTTCTAGCAAAAATACATCTCCTCCTTAGTAGGAAGCCAACAATGTTCAATGTAGACAGAAATTTTGTGGCAATTCTGTTGTGTAAAATACTGTGGGAACACAGTATTATAAGCCCTCAATTGAAAAATCTATTTGAGTACCTCTATAGAGCAATTAAAATCAGTAGGAAAACACCTTGGTTTAAAATGAGAAATTTGCATGTTTTTGCAAGATGAGTCTTGATGTGACGAACAACCAATAAACCCATTATTAGCTGCTGAAGCTCCAGCTACAGCCTAAGTTTGAACACCTCTCAGAATGAATGCTCTTGAGCTGAAGATAGCAAATTGTTGTATAAAAGCTATTCAAATGATAGTTATGTTCAGTTACTTGAGCAAAAACCTCAAGGTTTCAAAAAGTCAGCTAACTCATGGTATAGTATTTGAAGACTGGTACAATGGTCTGTTCTGATCCCTTCTCTATGTGGCTGAACACAGTGAGGTTGAGCACCATTAAGCAAAGTCAATGCTAAAAGAGCAATTCTTCTTATCACTAAATTTAAGAATTAACACAGAAGTGTACTGTGCAAAGGAAGCATGTTGCTGCAGGCACAATGAGGCCTTTTCTTATAAACTACCCATAGCAATGCCCTGAGATAGGTTTTATTTATAAATTTTAACCAAGAGACAGCCTTNNNNATTTTAACCAAGAGACAGACTTACTTTTCTTCACTAAAGAATAAGCCTCATCTATTCTTCTCTTTATTGATGGATTCTTCAAAGTCACTTTTGCCTGTAGTGCACACACACAAACACACAAAATACGACTTGACTTTCTTACCCACATTTTCACACATGAACAGGAAGTTTAGAAAATGACACCAATTCAGCAGAACACGAGATGTAAGAGTTTTAGAATTAGCATATGGCCATGTCATGATACAGATTGCATTTATACAAGCAGTCACAAACCACAGAGGACAAGCTGCTTCCTTACTATGTTGTTTAACCTCCTACCCCAAGCAGCTACGGGATTGCCATAATAAAATGGAACTGCTACTGTAAACTTTAGTTTTATTTTCTTAAAGGTTACTGCATTGTTTACAGCATAATAAAAGTGACATAATAATTTTTTCAAGTATTTCTCAAATACTAACCTTCTGATAGTTGTGAAGCAAAGCCCAAAGCGAAGCTGCTCCTATTCTCTGAACAGCACGACTGTCGCTTTCCAAGCAAGCAGACAGTACTGCAATTGCTTCATCTAATAAGAAAAATACAAATTAAAAAGGCATGTAGAAAATATAACCAAAAGCACACAAATATATTTACATCTCTCAATGTTTTGATGCTTGGAGTACACTTATTTCTATGACAAGTATTGTTACGGCAGAGGAATTACAGAAAATTTATCATCTGATTAATTAAATTTAAATGCACTCATGAAATCGACAGACTACATTGAAAGAAGTGATAAAAAGAATATAGCAAAACAAAACCAAGCAATGCTGAAAAATTAAGGCAGCAGTAATAAACCAGGCACATTATGTACAGCCATCAGCTATGCACAGGGACTGAGTAAGCTGTGAAACTGTTTTATAACTCCCAGTAGCCACAATCAGAGCCACATCAGGATGGAAATTAAGATGTTTCCATTTTCCTTAGTGCTTATTATGTAGATGATTTGTAACCAATGAGAAATATTTGCCACCCCACTGTAGGTGCCTTAATTTCCTCGCCTTGCTCTGAAGCCAGACTTCAAAGTTTGCTTGTTCAATTCATAATAAAAATTCACAGATTATAAAACCAAATTATGTATGCTTAATTAAGGCAGCAAATCAGCATCTTGGGAAAAAATGAAAAGCTTGGATGGACACTATGGAAAAACTGCTGAGAACTAACAACAAAGGGAGGAGCACTCTCTCTGCAAGTAAATGGGGGAAAGAAATATGCTTTTTACAAACAAGCAAGACAAGGTTCTGTGTGTGTTGTTACATTAAATATACATGCCATGTTAATGATAATGATAGTTATGATCATTTTCTGCACATGACAGAACACAAAACAGCTTGTCTCAATATCCATGACTGGCAGTTGGACAAAACCTTCTTAGCTCCTGAAAGATCAGAACTTCAGTGATTTCAAACTGACTAACAANTCAATATACAAATTAGAAAGGGAAAAGACAGTACTTATATATATAGAATAAGAATAGATTTCTACCTAGCAGCCATTTACATACATGTAGGACATCTAAAACTGTAATTTTCATAAGGATTATGTTTCACATAGCATACCAAATGATTTAAACAATGTTTAATTTCTTGTTTACTGGATTTTCTGCCATTAAATCTCTATGGTCAAGCAGGGCAAAGGCTGTATCAGCATCAAAGGTTGGCTTCTTCAAAGGGTGTCCTGCAAAGTTCTGATGAGAACAGTAAGTGTTGTATCATTTTTGTGAACTTTAGTGCAATATAATAATTGGTGTTTGATGACACACTCTGAATTCACTGCTTGCAATTAAATACTATAGGTCATTAACTGCACAAAGAGCTTAATCCTGATTACGACCATTTCTACAGCAGTAAATTTTTTTTT
>VYZX01020976.1:5948-19233 GCA_013401335.1 Brachypteracias leptosomus | reverse complement strand
GTTCTACAAGAGCAGAACATGTAATATACAAACTTCCTTGGAAAGTGCAAAGTGGGGAAAAGCTGAATTAGCTTGTCCACCACCTACCAGCAGAGTCAAGCTGTTCTTTGGAATGGTTTGCTTAGCCCCCAGGCAGAAGTAGTGTCAGTGTTTCCCCCTCCACATTTACTCTAGGTAGCAGGGATTTGTTGGGAAACCACTGTAAGGGGTGCTGAGCAGGGAGCTGGAATTGCAGAGCAAGCAGACTGTTTGCTGGTGGGGAAATGACAAGCTGGCTGGGCTTGGAAATGTAACATCTCACTTTAGCAAGATTTATTGCAGCTTCCAGCTGGAACAAGTTTCTTGATAAAAAAAATAAAAAAAAAAAAAAAAGGAGGTTGTGGTGGTCTTGATCAAAGCACTGTCCTAATGATTAATTGATCTTTGCTGTATGTTCAGTTTTGTACTGGCTTGAAGGAGACAGGTAGTGGTTCCCTGCATCAGATTTCTCATCAATCAAAGTGGATGATACTTTCCTACTTCACAAGTTTGTTATGAACAAAAATTATTGCTCATAGGGCCTATAGGTACTATGGGTCCATAGCACCAGAGAGAAACTTAAATTACTAATACCCAGTACCTCTACATAGTTGCATACTAATGGTTTGTTGCATTGTGACCTGTGCTATGTGATTGACCCACTGATTGGTTTGGGTTTTAAACATTTAATCTGTGTGACACTGCAATGGCCATGAGTAGCTTTACCCTTCATTTCTGTGAGCCTACACAGAGATGAGCTTTGCAGCTTGATTTTAGTTATGTATTCATATGCATAATTATATGAAAGCTGCTGCCTTTTTAAAAGTGCAAATAATTTTTTTAAATGGTGAAATGTATATAGATCTAGTCAGCCACAGATATACACTTAATAAACATTATGAATGAATCTGTAATGAATGTATATATGTCCATGTGAGATAAAAATTCTCTGTACTCACAGCATGACGAGGCATGTCTCCTTCTGTGTATTACCAAATATTTATAATTTTCCAGTTTTTCATGATACTCATTTTACAGAGAAGTGGTGTAGCTTGAATATCTTGAGGAAAACCCATATGACTTACCAGCAAAGTAGTATTTCTTTAATGAATAAGCCCTTTAATTATATTCTCGTTCTGCTATATGCTCAAGATTGTAAAATTGCTGAAGAGAAGAGTAAGTAATTGAATAGCAATTTAAGTGTGAATTTATTAAATCAATTAGATTTACCAAAGTAATTTGAGACACAGTGCAGCTATGTTGGGCACACCAAGTATATAAAAAATTTAAAATAGATGCTTGTAAGTGTAGCATAGTTTCTAATGGGAATTTGTCTTGGTTATAATAGTAAAAATGATTGATTCTACATGTCTTGTAAAGCTTATTCTGTAAGTTATTCTTATCCTAATAGCACCTCAGAGGTAGGCCATTTCATTTCAGATTGCTGGGGAATATCTAGGCATAATAAAAGATTTAATAAACTGATGAAAATTTATAACAGGGATTCAATTATTTCTGTGCTGTTTTTTTCCTCTCTAAACCAAACAATATCTTC
The DNA here is from genome assembly GCA_013401335.1 of Brachypteracias leptosomus. Classification (NCBI taxonomy): domain Eukaryota; kingdom Metazoa; phylum Chordata; class Aves; order Coraciiformes; family Brachypteraciidae; genus Brachypteracias; species Brachypteracias leptosomus. The sequence goes on along the minus strand of VYZX01020976.1, from coordinate 17,660 downwards.
TGTATTAACTAGTTTGATAAAGCTAGTCTTTTATCTACACTCTGACCTTCCGTGTAAATTATGTTAAAATTTAATGTCTAATGTACTATGCAATATTTTATATGGTACTTTAGAAAACTAAAGCAAAATGAATGTTTGCAATTTGGTGGTTCTATGTGTTGTAAGTAGACAAACAGGAGGAGAGAAAATGGTTGCAAGAACTTATGTGAGCAACAGTTACTTCAGCTTATCTGAAGAGATGAACTGATAGGATGGTGTTGTGTGCATCAGATCAGTGTGAGAGAAGTTAGTGGGTATCAAAAACCTCAAGGACTGAGCTGAGGTGTGTGACTACCTATTAATTTCTTATTTTTCCTATCTTTCAGATAGTAGGAGAGTGTCTGTTCAAGCTTTCCTTGGTGTGATAAAATAAGATGTAATCGATGTAGACTTTATTGTCTCTTGATGGACCTCAGGACACAGTTTTCACTGTCCCTTCAGTGTGGCAACAATCTCCTCCCTCTTCTGTCTCCTGTAAAATATCTGCAATCCTCCAGAACATCCTGACCACATTTCCTATCTCATGAGACTGTTTCACTACTTGCTATTCAGAGATACACAAAAATTTCAGATACAACTTAAATTTCAGATACAACTTTATTCTCAGGGATTTTTTTCCCTTACACTTTAAAATGTCCTTTGACATCTGATAATTAAAACACCAGTCACTATTGTTGTGTTCCTTTTTTTCCTCCTTACTTTACCTCCACCAAGGTGCTTGGGTATTCAAGGTCCTCTCCCTCCCCTCTGATCAATTAATATTTTAGTTTCCAGGTTCTGTGTGTTAATTTTTCACGATTCTTCTCAGTCATCTGCATTCAGGAAGTTTTCTGTCTGAATAGAAAAGTATCAGACTTGATGAACATTTATTCCTGATTACTCCACTGTGTACAAGGTCAATGTAGGGGCTACATATTAGTATTAACATCAAAATGGGGTTGAAGAGCAAAATCAAGAACATTGTTTGATAGAGTACATGCATATTCCCATGATATACAGTGAAGTATCATACAGATCAAAACAGTAAATTAATGTGCTCAAGACTAACTAGGTAGATTGAACATTTATTTGACTAAAAGTGAGAGCTTCTAGGAAAATATTTAGTTTCAAAGCACAAAAGGAAGTAGATGAAATAGTACTAAGGCTGTGCACAATTTGTCCACAGAGGGTGGTCTCAGAATACTAGTATAGGCAAATTCATTTACTATCTGTTTTTAAGGCAATAAAAAAGAAATGTTTGTAGACTATCACTGTCTGTATCACCTTGTGTATTTTTTCTATGGCCTCTTTGGGTATTATGCAATCATTTATGGAAGTAAAGTAATAAAACCCCTGGTCTTAAAATATTACAGCTCAATGAACGTGGAAATATCCTGAAATTCAGATCCCTATTTCATAAGTTATGAAGTGTTGGAGAAGCTAATGAAAAAAGTAAACTTGAACTAGTTTGCTTTATTAAGGTTCTTGTATATTTTGAATTTATAAGCACAAAGAGTGAAATGTGGAGAATGGAAGACTGTGATAATTAAAATCTATATAACAGTGGCTGGAACAACCAATACAAGAAGATAATTTGACGTTTCCTCCTATGCTCAGCCACCAGTGCTGGTTTGGGTAGCACTTTCTGTACTGGGTAATATTAGCAGCAGACATCACTGACACTTGGGAGACAGCAGTAACTGACTCTTTGCATCTTGGGACATCAACAGGCAGAGCTGTGTCTCCAACGTCCACAATCCCTACACTTGGCTATCACATAACTCACAATAGTAAAATGAGTTAAAGCTCAATTCCCACATCATCTCCTAGGCCTGACCCTACTGTCTTAAACTAGTAGTGAGTTGTCCCATCTAGCACTGGTACCCAGCTCCATTCATCACCCTTTTGTGCTCTTGCATGCTATACATCCCCCAATCCCTGCCCCTCAACAGTTACTTGCTTAGAGCCATTGCCTACCTTGTTGGGTAGGCTGGTATTTGCTAGAACATATGAGCCTTTTAGATGCCTTTATTTCTCTCACTTTGTGAGGAGAGAACACACAACATATAGGGATCAGCCAAAGAGAGTTGATGGCTTAAGTAGGCAGTGCTGCAGAATCTTGCCCTAAGGAAGTTTGGTTTAAGTATGTTTTTAAGTATTTTAAGTATTCAGAAGTACATGTTCTACTGTGAAGTAGACAAGTAGCATGCTAATCACTTTACAGCAATTTTGTTGATCCTTTTAAAGGAATAACTCTGTTGGGTATAAAGTAAGTATTGACTAGTAGAAACCTTCCTGGAAAGCAACTAGTAGTATTGGCCATCAGGAAAAACTGAGGTAGTTTTATGGATTCACACGTTTGAGATTTTATTCTGTTTCTTTAGGGTCAATGTTTTCTTTTCAATTTCTCTTTCAGTCTAAAGTCCTGATGCATCAAAATCTGGCAGCACTGTAACTCAGAGAGCAAATTGGGTGGAGAAGATATCCATTACTTTTCCATCAGCAGATAAAAGGGTCACAGATGCAAGAAATGTTTTCTTCTGGTGCAATCTGACCAAATATGTGATCAATGTCTAACTAATGCATTTCAGGTGTGAGCTCCTAGTTTCAGCAAAAAGAGTGTGAATTCTAGGGCTAGGAGACTCTGGGTTTGAACATTCTTGTGAAGGCAGATCCTACCCTCTACACACAAGATATTTAACAGGCCTTTAAAATAACTTCACCCTGATGGCATCCTTGAAGCCAAGTAGGTATGGTGTGGTAGTAGCAATTCTATCACTCTTTGGGCTGTTCTAGTAGATCAGTTACAGAAATAAAGTCAAGAGATATTGCATGTTTCTCAGGAGAATGAAAAATAAGAAGACACTTCCTTTTAACTAACCTCAGAATTCATGGCTAAAATCTTCCTGAGAGCAGTCCTGGGCCACAGCAGATGTAGTAACAATTGGAGTGATCATGAGTAAAATGTGGAAAATACACTAATGTGCTGTGGTATAAAAATGTGCCAGCAGAACCATTTCAAGGAGTAGACTTAGTGGTGCTTAGGTGCTTTCTGGTGCTGAGGAACATGGTTTAGTGCTGAGCTTGTCAGTGCTGGGTTAATCTGTTGGACTTGATCCTAAAGGTCTTTTCCAACCTAAACAATTCTATGAGTCTGTGATTTTATGTACTGTTAAAATGGGAAATGGTATAGGAAAATACTGTTAGCAAATGGCCTTTACAGAATTTGGAAGACAATACTGAGGAAACCAAAACAATATTGTATGGGTTGTGCATTCTACAAAAGTACAAAAAGAGGAATGAACTTGAAAGGACACAAATCAAGTTAAACATACAACTGAGTATTTTAGAGTAAGGATTTAAATGGCATTTTTAAAACAGTAGTACTATGCAATGAATTAGTGAAAAATAGCAACTGTCTTGTTTGTATAATCTTTGTAAAAATAAATAAGATGTAACGATGAGTGATTCATTATAATCTACTGGAAATATTACATTCAATTAATCTTTCCTACTTCTCACTAGTTAAACTTCTGTTCTCTCTCTTTAGGAATTTCAGTCTTGCATATTTGTTTTCCTTCTGAAGCTGACAAATAACAGGTTCTCTTCTAATTAAAAAATGTACCTTGGGAATCTTGAGCCACTTGATAGTTTTACAAAGTATGAATGGAAACTTGAGCTAAACTCAGCTTAGTTATCAAATAAAGCTTCAGTAGGTCTATGCTTTCTTTGCAAAAATAAGTGAGTAGTTAAAATGTGAGTTTACTTGGCAGGTTTGTTTTCTTAATCATTCTTTTTAAAAAAAAGGTTTTATGAGATGGATATGTTATCATTTTTTACTGATTAGCTCTCTTGGCTACACATGCTGAGCTTTCTAGAATTTTTACTATAGGTTTCTAAAATCAGGCGACAATGCAAAGGGAGAGAAATGTAATTTTTAATATTAAAAAATCTATTTCATAATAATACTGGGAGACTATTTGGAAAAAAAAAAAAAAAAAAAAAAAAAAAAACCCAAAAAAATTTTAAAGGGAACTTTTATTAGCGTTGGGGTTTTTTTAAAATTCTTGGTTTGGGTCTTTTTTTTAGTGCCTAAACTGTCTCTTAACGTGCATTGANTGGGGGGAAGATGTTTTAAGATTTTTTTAATTTCTCATTCTCTAATCAAATTGGAGAATTTGATTTGTAATGAATTAATTTAATTTCCCCAAGTCAAGTCTGTTTTGCCCATGATGGTAATTGCTGAGTGATCTCTCCCTGTCCTTATCTNCCCACCAGCAACAGTTGTAGTGCCTTTGGGATAACAGATATGTGGGAGAACTCTGCAGACCGAGGTCAATGAAGAAGGAGGGGGAGGAAATTCTTCAGATGCAGAGCAGAGATTCCCCTGCTACAAGTGATGAAGACCTTGGTGAGGCAGGCTATCTCCCAGCAGCCCATGGAAGTCCATGGTGGAGCAGATCTCCACCTGCAGCCTGTGGAGGACCCCATGATGGAGCAAGTGGTTGTCCAAAGGACATTGTGACCCCATGGGTTTGCTGTGAGGATTCGTGACCCATACTGTGGAGAACTCTGTTCCTCAAGGACTGAACCCCATGGAAAGGACCTTTGCTGGAGCCGTTCATGAAGAACTGTAGCCCATGGGAAGAACTCACAGTGGAGAAGTTCATGGAGGACTGTCTCCTGTGGGAGGGACTCAACACTGGACAAGGGGAAGAGTGTGAGGAGTCCTGCCCCTGAGGAGGAATGAGTGGAAGAAAAAATTTGTGATGAATTGACCACAACCCCCATTCCCCATCCCCCTGTGCCTCTGGGCAAGAGGATGTAGAGGAAGTAGAGAGGGGGGAAAAAAGGAGGGCTGGGGGGAAGATGTTTTAAGATTTTTTTAATTTCTCATTCTCTAATCAAATTGGAGAATTTGATTTGTAATGAATTAATTTAATTTCCCCAAGTCAAGTCTGTTTTGCCCATGATGGTAATTGCTGAGTGATCTCTCCCTGTCCTTATCTTGACCCATGAGCCTTTTGTTATATTTTCTCTCCCTTATCCAGCTGAGGAAGGGAGTGATAGACCAGCTTTGGTCCAGGCACCTGGCATCCAGCCAGGGTCAACCCACCACACAATGAAGTTCACGTATGCTGGTATTCTTGGCTGAAGTTAAAGTTTGAATATGATAAGACTGAGCCCAGAGACACCAGACATACTTCAATACTCTGCATAATGCTTTGTCTGCTGTTGGGTTTTTTTTCCTGTTACGTGCTTCTCTCTGGCTTGTGGTTGATGTGTTCTAACTCATTTTCAAATGAACAATTTTGATTATGGTGTTAGTACATTCTGCACTTGAGTCAACTTGTTTCCATGGGAGAATAATTGTTCCTGTGCCCGACCCCTGTTAAAGCCAGCTGGAGTGTAACCAGGCTGTCAGCACAATGCAGTCAGGCAGGACACAGGTTTGAGAGTATGGTTCTGCTATAATTGTTGAACAAAGCATTACTCTTCACCTGCAAGCATGCTCTCCCTCAAAAATGATGTAAATATACTAGTTATAATTGCAGGCAGTACTCCTTTCACTATATGGGACTGATATGATCAAGTTAATAATAATATAATTTAAAAAAACATTGAAAACTTTTTTTTAGAGGGCCCAACTTTAAGTATAACTGCAGCTGTATTGATATTAAATGTCTGGATGTGTACTATTCTCTTGCCTTTTTCCAAATGAAAAAAAAAAAGAAGAACTTTTTTGTTAAAAAAGAGTTTTTTGCATATTATATATTTCTTCCCAAAGTAAAGTTTTATCCTTAATCATATCAAAACCAAAAATAGCCTAAACATGTTTATAAAAACTACATTTATTGATAGTAATAGTTCACATTTCCTCTGACTTTGTCTATCCTTTATTCAGCTTTTAAATGATAGGAGTTAATAGCTATCAAAAATTACCCAGAGTAGAGGGAGAATAAGTATGGGTAGAATTAAGACTGAATGAAAACATTTGTCCTATGTTACAATTTACTCTTGGAAAGAGAGTTGGGTGGGCAAGAAACAACAACATGGGTAATTTCTTTTGAATCCAACAGTAGATGTTAAAAATTCAAATTCCAGTAGCATAATGTCTTCATATAACAGCCAGGTAAAGACAAATAAAACCCCTTAAGTCCCAATATATGTTGCTATTCTAGTAGGTGCTTCTCTCTTCTCCGCTGTAAGTAGGTTGGGAATCACTTTCTGTATACTGACTATAAAAAATATTTGGGGCAAGTAGTTAAAATAAGGTTGATTTCAAACAGCTAGCACTTCATTAATTGCATAAATAGTTTCTCGGTTTGTTGGCCAAAATAAAGACTGCTGTCAAAATGAGACTTCTTTGAATCCCAAAGAAGGTCTCTCTTTCTCCTTCTGCTTTCATATTATATCACATGCTGCAACAGAAAATAAAAGATTGCTGCATCTTTAAGGAGGATTTTTTTTGTTGATAAATGAAGATTATGATAGCTGCCACACAACAGAAAGGTTTGTCAGAACAGTCTGTATATGTTTTTTTCATTTTTTTCACAGTTGCCCAGTAGCCTAAAGTATAGATGTAGGTTATGATATGTGTGATATTGAATAGTAGCAGATGTCAGAAAAGATTACTGGTTCTGCTTAATCCTGAGGTAAGTTAGATTTTGTAGTTTTCCTGGATTTTCAGGAAAGTTTTCCATCTTCAGACAGTCCAGGACAACAGCTGAAACTTATGGAGTGGATGATGTTCACCTTTTTGCTTTCTGGTGCTTGATGTTAGAAGTTATATTTCAGCTTTGGGATGGCATTTCATTAGTGACAGCTATCACTTAATTTTGTTATCCTTTCATATATTGGATGCAATTACAGCTATAATACTAATTGCCAGTTTTCAATTTTCTCTTGTATTTTCCATTTCATATTAATTTGAGAATATTTATTAATACTTACTAGGTAATCTAAAAGATCAATTGTTAACTACAGAAGTGAGACAAAGGCATGCTTCCAAGTCAGTATTTATTTTTGTTGCTGTAGTAGATAAATACAGTCAGGGATCAGTGGTTCATAGTGTTCAGCACTTGTAAAACCACAGTGTACCCAATTCACTCTTACAGCTGTTTAAAAAAGTGTGGGTTCCTTTTCTCTCTTGCTCTTCTTCCAGTAATCACAATTATAACATGAACTTTCTGGTATCATAGAATATTCTGACTACTGTAAAGGTGACCTAGATAGAAAATAGGGTCTCCACTGTAACAGTGGATGCTATGTAAGGTTAGAAGAAATATTACAAGTGTGCTGATGTGCCCCAGTGAACATGTTCTTCAGCCTTATCTGTAGTACAAGTGGCGTGAGAGGAATTAACACTTTGGCTTGAATCCTTTAAACTCACACACTAACATAGAAGTTCAAATTCTCACCGACTTCAACAATTAAATTGTGAATTGGAGGAGTCAAACATAGGCATCTATTTCTTTCTTCAAATTCTGTTGTGGGGGTAGAAACCAAAAGATGAGAGGGTCGGGGTAGTAGCAACCTCTTCCAACTTTGCTGAATGCAGCGAAGTTAAGTTGTTGATGCTGATCCTTTAGATACTGATTGACTTGGGTTAAAGTAAAATGTGTCTGGTATAGATTTGCACTTACTCTTACAAAGAATTACATAGTTTAAAATGAAATTGCTGTTTTCTGGCCTGTGCCTACTGCAATTCAGACCTTGCTGGTTCATTCCCATGTAGCTGCTTCTCTTGCTCTCTGTGTGGACACACACAAATGCAGGTGCTCAAAAACACCCACCCTGAGTCTTTGCATTCACACGTTCCTGGACAGAGATCTTTGCAACTTTCTTGTGCTCTGGGGAGTTGTGATAGAGATAACTGTAATCAGCAGTTCAATTTTCTTGCTGCTGGTTTTTTGTTGCTGTTGTCTTGCTAGATTTTTTTTTCATATAAATGTTAGTTTTTCTAAAGACTTTTTCTTTTTTTTCCCACACGTAGGCACTCAGTACTCCACAGTTTACCTGTACTCAGATTCTTTTTTGTGTTGGCTCATCTGGTAGGTAAGAAGGATAGAAGATTTAGTCTTAATCACTGTTTTACCGCTTCTTGTAAATAATCAGCTTCCTTTGACAAAAGGATATCAGAAATGTTAGGAGGGAACATATGACGCTCATTATTTCACAATCTAAATTGATATAGTTGAATCCCACACCAGTGAAACAAAAGCAGCCAGCAAAAGAGTGTTTCTGCAGTTTGTTCATGTGCTTATTATCCACTATTCTCTGCATTGCACAAAACTTTGGCTAAAGTTGGGGTACTGAACTGAAACAAAGTGTTCTTGCTGTAACTTCCAGATTGAAAAATACATCCATGTTGAGGCATCATTTCTGTTTCCTCCTTCAACTATCACTTCTAAAATTACGCTACCATGTGTTTGTCAGACTGAAGCACCCTAGTGTGGATAAGTAATGTCACTGCATGCCAATATTCAACTCTTTTCCCATTTCTTCACTTATAGTTTAATATACAAAGAGGTCACCCTCAGGAAAATATCTTTTTTTTTCAGTCACCCCAAAAGTGAGCAATGTGTTCTAGCTATTAAGGAAATTCTTATTTATTTGGCTTTGGCTGAAGAACCTGAATAAATGTTCATTTGAGGCTGCTTTTCTGAGAAGTTGTGATCTTCTGGGATTTGTATTTAGGTGATTTCCTGTAATTCTTCAAGATCTCATGATGTTCACAGCATCTATGTAAAATAAGTTTCTGGTTCACTTCATAAGTAAAGACAACTTTCCTCATCTAGTCAATGTTCCTGCATCAGTTGATAGGAAATTAAGAACTGATAGAAAACTGTAACTTGTTTCAGTATATTAATGCATGTGTTTATAGCAGCTGAACTGATTTGTGGCAGGTGAAATATAGACATATAGAGGAATTAAAACAATTTTTAACTTATGTGCCTGTTAACATTCAGAATTCACAGACTGAAACTTTGTGTGCTAGTTTTCTGCAAGACTCACTACTTAATTGTAACTTTTTACAGGCACTGGTTTCTCTACAGTGCTTTTTGGTTCTGTCAGAGAATTGGATATAAGTATTTTCAAGTATCTGGAGAGAATCTTGTCAACTTAGAAAGTCATAGACGCAGTAACCTATTTCAAGTCATGGTTCTTGAATTATTCCAGACCTTTTTACTGATAATACTATCCATAAATATTTATCTGGGTGGGGGAAGGGAGGGAACAAAGCACCAGTAATACTAAATAGAATTAGAGTTCTAATTGATGTTTCTGGCTAACTAAATATTAGTGACAAGGGTCTAGTTTCTGAAAGAGAGTGAATGTTATTTGCTCAGAAAGGACTCAGGTTGCCTGACCTTGGTGTTCTGGATGTGCACCAGTAACAGAGCAATTAGCTGAAAGGTAGACCGTATTTAGTAAAGCCATTTCCTATATTACACAATAATATTAGTATTTCTCTGTTACTTTTAATTGAATAGAAATATTTTTTTTGTCTCTCTTTCTGTCTGCGAGTTCTCTGCCTGCATGAATGCATCTCAGGCTTCAAATGCAAATTTGGATACAAATAATGAAACTCATTTAACTTAATTTAGCAGAATAGGGTATTTTAGGATAGAGTTCATTTCATCTTAAAGTGGATGTCTCTCTGAAAATTTCCCTTATCTACCAAGTCACACATGCAACATAAACACAGTGGATGAGGTATGAGTGTGCAGGCTCTAGAAATGACTAGTTCACTGCACTTAGAAGCTCAAAACAAATTTTATTCAGTTCAGTCATTACAAATGTCATTCTGACATATTGTTGACCATTTGGGAACTACAGGAGCTGAAAATTACAGTAATAGATGGTGGAGATGGAAATTATGGGCCATTTCTTCTATATAATGACTAATGTGGTTTTCTCAGTACTAAGAGAAATTAACACTATGGCAGTCATTAATAATTGTTCAACTTTGCAGCTGATGGGACAGATTTCTTCAAGTTTTACTTTTGGTCAAGTTTCATTTTATTTCTGCTCTAAGTTAGTCAGGGTAATGATAATGAAAAAAACTTTTTCTGTTTGCTCCTACCAGAGTGTAAAGGTTCTGTGCTGCAGTCTGATGGTACCAAGCACCAAGATAAGAAACACAGCTTTGGCTCTTAAATCACTTTCACATGTTTATAGGCTTTATTACTTTTGTTTCTTTTAAAAGTTGGTTCCATGATCTACCTTTAAAACTAAAGACATAAAATAAGCCCTGCTGGCTTTTCCCCACCTGCATTGATTTTATGATTTCTGACCAAGTGACAACTTTCTCACAAGGGAGGTAGGGTGTTGTCTCAAGATACATGTACAAACAATGTTCATGCTTGGGAAGAAGTAGCAGAGTGTGCACAGGATTGGTAGGAAACCACAAGATAATTGTGATAATTGTAATCTTTCTGCTGAAAGAGCCATTCTTTCTTTGCTAGTATCTGGAATAAGAGAATCACCATGCTATAATAAACTGACAACGACCTTTGACAATTTACACCAGCTGCAAATTTGTCACAGTGTTGGTTTTTTAAAAATTTCATTCTATTTTCCAAATAATCTCTACCATTGGTTATATTTCCAATACACAAACTTATTTGTTAATATAAATAAACTTTATTAGTATAAATAAAGTAAGTGTAAGTATATAAGTATTAGTATAAATAAAGTAAGAATATTTAAAAGTAATTCTTAAGTCTTTGTCTCTGGAAGTCTTGCCTTAGAGCAAATGTGGACAGATACAGCTACATGCAAACAAAGAAATAGGGCAGCATGAAATTGAAGTTAAAATACTGAGAATTCTTAGGAAGCTAAAATAGGCAAAAGTTGAGATAGGTCAAAGCAGAAGTGACAAATAGTATATTATTTTGTCAGGTGTGGTTGACTGGCATATGAAAAGCAATACTATTAATCTTGAACATTTGTATGTTTATTGGAAATTAATCAAGACTTATGCTCTGAATTTAGACAAGGATCAGTCTAATCCATTGTCAGTGCTGTTCTTGCTACATCTCTCCTCTATACACGTATTTGCTTTCCTGCCTCTGTGTGTGACCATGTGTGAAAACATCAACATTTTTGTCAGTGTTTGTATATGTCCTTGTGACAATGACAGGGTAATTTGTATAACACTGCATTGTTTGATGGTAAAATGCTAATACATGTTTTAAAACATAATTAAATATGTTTCATCTGTCACGTTAGAAAGAATTAAAATAAGTTGATTTTTACTTAGGTCTCAATGATTTACTTTGAAGGAAACTGAAAGAGTTGTAAATTAAAATTGGTAATGAGATGGGAATTAAACTAAAGTTTAGTATCTAGAAAATGGTAATGGACAGAAACAATGCACCTTTGTTAATTAACTGTAATTGTAAATAATTTTTAGCAAGTTCTTTAAATTCAGGTTTAAGATCCTCATGAATATTTAACTTTATACATCCCTCAAAAGAGACATTATGAGAGATTAATCTTTGCTTTCAAAGCTGAATGTGCAAGGTATGCAATCTTCCTTCTTCTCTTCTTATCCTCTTAAAAAATGCTTTCTCACTAGTCTCAGAGTAAAGATTTGATTATTTTTTTGTGATTAAAGTATTGTTAGTTAGGTAATGAAAGCAGCTGTCTTTCCCATTCTCTGCAAAATGGCTAGACTTACATTTT
>VYZX01020975.1:75715-129961 GCA_013401335.1 Brachypteracias leptosomus | reverse complement strand
CATCCAGACCACACTTTCTCAGTGGAAGACTGTTCAGACTGTTCCCCTCAGTGGGGACAACCCACTCCCTCCAGCTGCTCCACAGGACAGCAGTACTCTCCACATAGCTAGTGTTCACTCTGGCTGGAAAAATTAAACCCTGGGTCACTGGGGGGCAGCTAAATGTTTTCCAAAAAATGGACATAACTGAAAGCATAGCTGTGCCAGAATGTGAGGTAAGCAAAGGTGGGAAATTACAGTGTGTTTCTGACTGCTCTTGTGTATTTTGCTACACTGAGATTAAAGAGCAGGTCACTTCCCTGACAGCTCTCAGAGAGAGGGATGTGTATTTAGCAAGGCAGTTACATAGAGCGAGTTACAGCTGGGAATGTAACGCACTACCAGTCACCACCTTGGTTCACCCTCTGAAAGCCTGAAAAGTTACCTGACACTTAGGAACTGCAACACATACAATTGCCAGCCCTGCGCTCCCTTCTCCTGAATCCTCCTTCACCGTCCACTGAACTCACTTGCACAGATTTGTACTCTTCCTAAACTGGAAACTCCTCCAGCCAGGGAGCACAACCCTCTCCTCCGAGCATGGTGTGAATAACACAATCAGTAACAGTGCCCAAACACAAATTAAAATGCAACCCAAAGGCCACCTCCACACCAGACTTGCAGGGAGACATGAGACTGCACCCCCAGGCAGCAGGGTGGGAGGCAGCTCTTGATCAAGAGCTGATCAGAGATGATGCTGTTGGGCCCTGTGGAGGAACAGGGTGTTTTAGTCAAGGCTACACACAGTACTTCAGCCCTGATCCCCTTCTGTGTGGTATGGTGTGTGGCTAGAAAGGGGATTCCAGCAGCCTGCCACTGCAAGCCTTAAGAGGTCTGAAATGCATCCCTGCTGTTCTCCTCTAATGTAGTAGTGTTTTTGTTATCATTTATAAATGAAAGCAATCAGGCAGCAGTTCAATACTATAGATTTTTACTTCTTAATTTCACAGGACCAAGATTTTACATATTTTACTTCAGCTAAAGCTTTGGCTCACTCCCTGTCCCACGCATCTGTACTGCAGCAGATGAGAAATCAAACGCTGCAGCACCTAAGTACCTTGAGGCTAGAGTCTGAACTTGAACCTGGCCATTTCCAAAGCAGCTTAAGAGGTGGGAACTTTTTAATGTATTTAATTTTTTGCATCCTCCCCAACCCTACCTCCCTTCAAAAATATAATCCTTTACAAAAACCTCTAGGCATCTCATCTTTTGATTTATTGGAATAATACTGTAGTGCAGAAGTACAGTGTCAGAGTTCAGGATAAGAAAAATGATACAACTTCTGTTCCGACTCTCCCTTTCCTGTAATAAACTACTATTGCAGTACCCAAAGATAATAAGACAGTTTTTCTCCCACGATTCAAACTGTTTAGTGTCCAACCACATAAACAGGACTAGATACCTCTTTTTACTCTTGTTGTTTGGCGTCTTTTACACTGGCATAAAACCTGAAGAATTCCAAAACATTTCTTAGATTTCATCACTCAAGCTGCCAGTAGCACAAATTTGATCATCACAAACTATTTATTTATCTTTTCTAGATCAGGACCAGTTATTGCAGTCATTACAGACAGTCCCCAAGGCAGCAAGGTTTATGACCTGACAGTAATGGCTTTATTTAGGGATTATGTTTAACCAACAAACAGTTGACTAACTCATAACTATATTTTCAAAGATAGAGAAATTCCGTTTCTTAATGGCTTAATTGCAATCTGTGAGTTTTTTATCATTTCAGAATAGGTGATCACCAGATTCTACATAACCTACCCAACAAAAGTACTGTGAACTATGGCATCCATTTTATGAAATTCTTTGACAGCTTACAGAAAGTTGTGATACAGTTTTCATCTTTTTCCCTTCCTGATTTCGACACAAGCTGAAGATTTCTGACATTACAGTCCAAAATTAAGCTGTCCTGTTCCGTATTTTGAAAATGGAAACCTCTCTTCAGATGACAAATCTGCAACACAATCATCTTCTCTTGCCTTCCCTGCTGCACATACCCGACTTAGAGGCTGCCTGTAACTACCGGTCCTTGCACATCTGTACAAACCTGTGCAGCTAGACTGGCTTTAGCTGGGAATGAGAGTTCAACTCCACTGAAAATAAAACAAGCCCATTTCTCCCAGAAAGACAGAAACTTGCCCAGCTCAGAGCATGGTCCAACAGAACAAGAGACATAAAGTGCATATGATAGGCTGGAACCAATAAAGGTCAAGCTTTGAGCTCTTACTGCATGTAAGTACCAGCACTTACAATTTTAATGAAATGTACAACGTGCAGGATGTATTAACTTCCTTTATCTCTCTATAAATGACCTGCCGGTCTGATAAAAACAGCAGTATCTGGCTCTACTTTTCAGCACATAAAAGGTTGCAAAATGGAAAAAAAAAAAAAAAAAGACATGAGACCACTTCTCGCAAAATCTCACAGAGCTCCCTCCAGACCATGTAGACAGTGGTTTGTGCAGCCAGTGCCTCCTAACACTGAGGGTCTCTGGGCCATGGCTCACAGGGGAGACCCTCTGATGCTCTTTCTGGATGCAAGAAGCAGCAAACCAAAGCAATGCCTGGGTCATGAGCTGCAGCCCAAACGTGAAGGATGGGTGAGGTACACGACTTTGTTCTTCGTTTCCTTGCAGAAAAGTGGTGCTTTACCTTGACGGCACCAAAGTTTCACAGAGGAACTACCTGGAAAGCAGTGATGGCTCAGAAATTATAGATCTCACAGTCTACATCTAAGATCTAATCCCACAAGTTTATCATGTCAAAGCCAATAGTAATTTTGCAAATCATGTATAAAATGCAGGAGCTCCTGGTGGGAACAGAAAGCACTGAGTTCAGAGCAGAGATCTTAGGTGACCCTCATCCAGGGGTTTTATGCTCTTTCCTTTTGTTGGGTGATTTCAGCCTGGAGGCTCACGACACCACTTCTGTGGGGAAAGGTCATTGCCAAGTGGTAGCTAAGCAACAGCTGAAGAGTTGTGGCAGTCAGAAAAAGCCACAATGTTTTGTTTTGTTTAAGTTAACTTTTTAAGAAGTGATGGACAGTCCTCAGAACAGCCCCCACAGGAAGCCAGTTAAGGTGATTTCTTTTTATTTCTTAAGTACTTTGCATATTTGAGCCAAATGAAGCCAGGAACTAATTGGAAAAGTACTGAATAAACATAGAAGAGCTACTTGAATTTCTCCCTGATCATGTTTTATATTACACCAAAAATTCCAGCTCCCAGAAGACAACACTGGGAGGCCAGTGCTGTTGGTCAGAGGAGAGCCTGCTCTATGCTCCCTTCTATGCCACTTCTCAGACCCCATCTGCTCCAGCCAGAACAAGGAACAACACAGTCTGTCCACTGCTCACACCACACAGGCACCAGCCCCAGACCCTTCCACATCACGGAGCACAGGTCAGCACGTCTGGAGATCCTCCACTCTGCTCAGCTCCAACCGCTGATGCATGAATGCAGATCTCAGTTACAGCTGCACATCCAATGATTTGCCAAATACTCCTCTGATAATCTGGGTAACAACTGCATCAAGCCAGTCTTTGAAAGACTTTGGGCATGTTAAAGTATAATGACTGAAGGTAACTCTGCCATGCAGTTTCTTAATCATTTTCATCCATTAGTTCCCCTTTCAATGAACATCCCAAACTTTATGTTAGAGGGTTGGCTTCCTACTTCATTTGCTTTACTTCCAACCCTTAGATTGCTGGCTACCATAGCTTTAAAAGGAGGAGCTGGGGATGCCCACACACCATGCAACATCTATGCTGAAACGAAGGTGTTGCTGTGCTGCAAGTGCCTTGGGGGCTGGAAGGCCTTAAATGGGTATTCCTGAAGCACTTTTTGCAATTCAAGCAGCTAGATATTGAGCACACACTTCAGCAGACAAAAATTGAGATGCTCTTGTGTTTCATCTGTGCTTTGACTCATCCACCTGAAGCATTTACCCTTTGGCACATGGGCAGTCTGAACAGTCTGCACAATACCTGGTGCCCACTCATACCCAAATCCTCTGGGCCCTACTGAAATATTAATAATGATAGCATTGAACTCAACAAAACCTTCCAGCATCTCTTCCCCAGTCAACTCCCATGCCAGAAACAGGGACGCAAAGTAAAAGGGGTGAGAAAAGCATTCCAGCTGGTTGGAGCCTTGGTGTCTTCAGCTTTCAATACAGTCCTAGAGCCGTACAAATAAACGCCGGCAGGGTAATCTGTGACCTACTTTCCCTCCCTCTCACAGAGTACTGTGCCATTATGAAACTGCCACAGAATTTCAGCTTCATAATGATGACAAGAGGGACTTCAAGCAGCCACAGGCTGTGCAGCTAACGGTGTGATGTCACTGCCCTGGTGTCCACACCTTCTGCTAGAGAGCCTCCGCCATGCCGGGCTCCAGTTGCCACATGGGGCAGAGGTGCAGCCTCCCAGGGCAGCACAGCAGTTTGCTCACACCACAACCACATTCCCAGAACTGCTGTTTCTCCCTCCTTCCCCTCAAGACCTGCCTGGACAACTATCCCTAAGTGAATGCACTGAGGTTTCTTGCATATCCCCTCTGCCTTTGAAGACCTTACACTGCTGAGACCATGGCTGCCTCACTGCTATCTGGCATGGAGACAAATGTGCCATTAATGCCACAACTAGGCAAAGCATTGCAGTCCAGCTATGACCACTGATACGTGTTGCTTACAGTAGTCCCAAAAGCCCTACAGCCAGGCAAACTCGCACATAAACAACAATTTGAGCAATTTCAGTAGGAAACATTGGTGTTTAGCACAGCTCTGAAATGACTCAATGGGTGTCTAAGTGTGGATTTTGGAGCCTAACTTCAAGCACACAAGTTTCACGAGGTCAGCTGAGGACCCACATAAGGATCTCAAAATCATCTGTACAGCATCTGCACCACATCAGAGCTCACACCAGACCACTGAGCCTCCTCCAGGCACCAGGAGGCTGGTCCTGCACAGGAGCTGCCTTGCCTGCTGTGCCCACATTACCTACAAGCAGGACACTTTCAGGCAGTTATTGAGCAATGCTATCCCACTGACACATCCTCCAGGCCAGAGCAAGTCTGTGGGCTGAAGAAGGTGAGCTCGGCCCATTTGCACAGATGTGCCCCTGCTGCAACCGGTGTTGACAGCTTCTACATAGCAAAAATGCCTCTCCTTTGTCTGGGCAGGTTTGAACTCGGGCTTATGGAGACCTGGCCACTTCAGATCTCAACTCTCATTCATCTATGGGCAGGATGAGCTGGCCAGGCAGTCTTTCCTGAGGGCTGATGACAGTGTTTCCTTCCATTGCCATTTTGCACTTATCCTTGTAGCCCTAGGGAAACCTTCGAGTCTATACGGGTAAAAAACAGTTCAAATGGGAGTCTATTACATTAACTCCAAGGCAAGCCTCATTCAGGACCTCCACATAACATAATGTTAAATAAAAGGGGAATAAGGACGAAAGTCCCCTTCCAGTCTTACAAGAATAGATTGATCCCTAGATGTTTTTCATTTCTTTCCTATAACTACAGTATAAGAAATAGCCATAACTCCCACCAAACACTGCACCTAACTATCCTGGTCCAAATGCGCTGAAAGCTGCTTTAATATTTTTATATTTTGATAGCTACTGAGGGTAGTGGAGTGCCATGCAATACCTATCTTGATATTGCACAATCCCTTTCTTAAAAAAAGACTATGCTATTAACGTAATTAGCTGATTAACGTTTTCAGCCTCACTTAGCATTATTTAATGGATCATCACCTGGATGCAGAATGCTTTCTCCTCAAAAAGAGTGCACCTCAAGTGTTTATCCAGCACACTAATGCAAGGATGCCATCAGCAGTACAACTGGTGGTCAAGAAGGAAAGCAAACAGTACTGCTGAGCATGCTGGGGACAAGCACGTACTGAAAAACACATCAAAGCAAAAATCAGCAAACTCACCCCTTTATACTTGCCACCTCCTCAGGATGAGACAATTCTGATTTCTAATTACATAAGAACTTTAAAGAAATATATTGGAAATACACACACAAGAGTGATTCAAGCGTCTCATAGAGTTTAAGGTCAAGAACACACTGCTTGACTCATCAGTTCAGGCCATGAATGAGTTCTGGCCAAATGGCTCCTGGATCAAGTGCACCTTTTCTAACTGAGCTACAGCACCTCTCCCAGAGAGGCACTCAGTTGTAAAAGCAGATGACAGCCACGCATCACATTTCTGGCTGAGTTCTTCCCAATAATAAATTGCTCTCGTTGGGAAAAGAAAAATTCAAGAGTGCCTTATTTCTTCAGTTCTGCTTTCCAGAACAGTGGGTCTCGTTACACCTCCACCTGAAAGACTGAAGGACTACCTAGTCTCAGTAATATTCTCCCTATGCAGGTACAAACAGACCATGAACAAAATGCCTTTTTCATTATTAGTTCCACTTCCCTTCCATCTGAGTGGGCTGCAGGGTTTGGGCTTTT
Organism: Brachypteracias leptosomus; assembly: GCA_013401335.1. NCBI lineage: Eukaryota > Metazoa > Chordata > Aves > Coraciiformes > Brachypteraciidae > Brachypteracias > Brachypteracias leptosomus. The sequence goes on along the minus strand of VYZX01020975.1, from coordinate 123,452 downwards.
TTTTGGTTTCTCTGAAAAACAACGCCTACTTGCAAAATTACAGGGTTTGGTCATCAGGTGAAATTTCCTTAAGCTCCTAATTTCTGTTCACATTGCTTCCTCCAAAGCTTTTGTCTCCAAATCACTTGCTCATAAATGGTGTAAATGATATCAGATGATAAGATCCTCCTCTTCTCTTTTTGCATATGTCTTCAGAGAAGTGAAACCTCTGATACCTCCACTGAAAGATTTGCCTAAACCAATGCTCAGGATAAGGCCCTGTTGTAATGTTTTAAAACTTACTGTGAAGTTGCTGGAAAAAAAAAAAGGCACCAAAACACAAGACAGCTAAAAAGTATGCACCACATTCATTCTGCAAACTTCATTAAGAAGGGGTAGATCAAGATAATTATTGCCAATAATACGCTGCCAGCGTACCAGCATTTCCTGCTGTTCTCCACTTCTGGGTGAGGCCACAACCTCACTTCAATGGCTCTTGCAACTTTAAAACAATCCTGCCTTCCACTTTTAATGGACTCTCAGTAAGACAGTCAATATTTCAGACAGGAAAGCTCATCTTGTTTCTCCTTTCACTTCAACCAAGTGTTAAGGAACAAACTGAAGTGGGAGTTAAGTATCCTGCCAGCAGGACAGGCATCACAGAGCGTACAGAGCACTCACAAGCCTCTCCCCACACCCTGAGAATATGACACTATCAATTACCAACATTGTATTTAACTGATGTAATTAATTTAGCTACACAGGTCAGCCAGTAACAGTATCTTTGGAGCAGAATTTCACCTTTGTCACTAATATAGGGGAAGAAAAAAAAAATTCAAATTTTATTATTGTATTACTGTATTTACAAAGTAATATGCACCAGAACAACAACAACAAAATTTTAGTGATACTCAAGCAACAATCTCCCCCAACACTCCTGGTCCCCTTTTAAGCACTCCAAGCAAAACACACAAACAAACAAAATCACGTTCTCCATCTTGTCTCTGGCTTATGTTGTTTTTTACCAAGTTCCAGCAAAATCCCTTCAGGCATATTAGAATGCTGCAAGAGCATAATTAAACCTTCAACAACCATGAAGGATATTACCTTTCACAACAGAACTGGGAAAGAAAGTCCTATGTTTCTCTAAGGACCAGATCTGCTAAAGTGTAACACTTACCGGCTCCTGACTTTAGCTTTCATGGTGTAAATGTGTAACTAATGGTGATTAATAGTAAACGTACAAGATATAATGGAAACCTTCATATGCCAGCGACACTGGTGAACTCAAAAGGATCGCCAAGGTGTGCTACCACACCTCTTATATTCCTTGCAGACATCTCCCGAGGTTGACAGAAACTCCCTCTCCCCTGTAAGAGATGACTTCTTACCCTTCTCCCAAACAGTGAATAGCTCAAAGACAGTATCACAGCATCAGTGCAAGTACGTATTTAGTATTGCACAGATTTACAGACTCAATCTGGAGGCTTTTCCCTGATTTCTACTCTTTTTTTCCATGCTTATGATCAGCTAGAGTGGCTGTTCTCACACTATGCTCATGGTACTTTCTTGCAGCTCAAGGAACCTTCCAGGCACCTCTTGCGTCCAGCCACGAATCCATCCTCCTGGGCATCAGAAATGAAAAAATACCAAACAAAGCCAGGCTACCCTGCCTCCTTCCACAAGGTGATTTATGAACTCATAAAACCTGAGAACTTAATCAATAGGTAATGAAGTAAAACGGCAACGATGGCAGGCCACTCGGCTGATGGCTGCTCCTGACATGTCTCTGCTGAAAAGACTCAGTTCACTTACTCAGTAGAGCTCTCACCCTATGACCTACGTTGATTGATGTGCAATGCAACCATGCAGCCTGGTGCACAAGCTTTAAACTCTTTTTTCTTTTAATCACCTCCTTGGTTATATTTTTGGTTTAACTGAATTCCTGAATCACAATCTCTCTGTGCATTAGTAAGCTCCATCTGGATTTATCAAGATTCAGGCTTCCATCAGCATGCTTAATATCCATGCCTATTGGTTACCACTACTAGCACTGAAATTCTTGTAGCCCTACACACTTATTGTCAGATTAGTTTAGTCAACATGGTGGATATAATGAGGCACAAGACACTTCAGGGTCATCTCAACATTAGAGAGAGCCTCTCTTCCACGTAACCACTGCAGCACACAGGCATATCTGCAATAGCACTTGAACGAAGGAAGATCTAAAGGCTGGAACTCAACATATCCCCAGCCTCCATTTATACTATCAACACAATCATCCGGTCATCTCTCCTTTTCTTTGACAGCTGTAATATCTGCAATTAAAATCTGAATCAGTGGGGGCTATTTTAAGAACAAAGAAGGTATTTCAGCTCGGTGGAGCGCTGCGAGATTGGGTAGGATATGCTACAATTGACATTCCAGCTCATTAAAACAGCTTTGCCGTGGACTATTCGTTCTGAAAGCGTTCTGCAACTGTATATATACACACAAACACAAGAACCACTCAGCACCAGTGTTTGCTGAAATCCAGCCAGCCTCACGTTGTCCTTGCACATGAATGAACTTGTCACAACAGCCCTTTGGGGTCAGATCAACAACCGGAGCCAAGGAGAATTCAAGGGAGACAGCACGATTCCTTGCTGGGGACTGGGAATGGCAATGGCCTCCCTCTTGCAAAAGGCATCAAAGGAACATTGTTCTAGCAACCAGACGCAATCAGGAATTTGGTCCATGCTGCACACAGGAGGTACCATATGAGGTGCTCTTGCTTCTGCCCCCTTCTCCATGACAGCGACCATTACTGCTTTCCTCCCATCAGTAACTGAACCCCCCATAAGAATAAAAACAGAGGTGCTAAGACAACAAATTTCAGAGATACTGAAGAACCGTACTTCAAGTAGTCTCTGAGAGCTTCTAATTCAGCATTTCAAATCACACGTCTGCACTGCGGAGGGAACCCTGAACAGAGCCCCACATCGGGATGTGCCATGGGGCAGAAATGCCCATCTCTCTCCTCTGAACACATCTCAGAATTGTGGTGAGGAGGTATTCAGCACAAGGGATGCTGCTCACCTTGATTTGAATGGAGACACGCAGCCAGGTTGCCCGCACACCAAAACATGTTGTAAACTCACTCATTTCTGAAGGCATGCCTGTATACATCAGGACATATCCACATAGGTTGTCCAATAAAACTGGTTTAAAATGCTACAGTAATCTGTAAAGCTACTTATCAAATGTAGAAAAAAGTACAGATCTCAGGAAAGAACCATAAACTTACTTGGAAATGTTTTTAAAATGGCATTGGGAAGAACACATACTCCCACTCAAAAAGGGTGAAAACAGGTAGATCCTGTGAGCTGCAGGAATTTGATGCAGCTCATGAAATAAATTTTTTTAAAAGTTAGGCTTAGCTTCTCTGATGTTGGGTATCCAAGGAAATCAGAGGATTCAAGTCATTATTTGTATTTATTTGCCTATTCTACCTGTTCAGAGAGATGTGTTCTCATAGGGCCAGACACAAACTGCCTACCACAGTGCCAGGCTAAGGCAGAGAGGGTTTTAAATATTTTTTTTTACATTTTTTAAAAGGGAAAAAAAACCAAAACAATAATCATAATTAAAAAAACACAAAGAAACAAAAATAAAACAAGGAAACTTGCATTATTCTCTCATTCAGTGTTTGAGCTCCTTTCATTTATTTTTCCAACCTTCCTTTGCTAAGATTCATTTTAACAATATCCAGTTATTAAATGCACTAGACAGCATGTGACTGGAGATAAGTTTGCAAGACATGACAGCAAAGCAAATTAAAATAGTAGAAGCTGTCAATGCACACCCAGCTTCTGTGTAATGCCAAACCCCTGTCCTGCTGCAACTGTACACTACTGAAGAATTAGATACAATCACATCCCGGTGGGATTTATCAGAGTGAATTTGTTTCAATACATTGCTACCTTTCAACTCATCTTTATTGCACCTTCTCCTAAAAAAAAAACCCGACAACTTCCTTAGAAATGGATATATAGAACTAGCATAATGTATCAGTATTAAATAAATTTCTGTTTTGCCAGGAAAGAATAAAAAATTGTGAAACACCACACTGCATTAAAATAGAGCCTGCTCCTCCTCCTCGCATAGCAAGCTATCACCTAATTAACAGAAGCATGTTAAGCACTGGGGTATGGTGGCATCTTAAATGCATCTGGGAAGCTAAGAGAGATCCCATGCCCTTCTGAACTGACAATGATGTACTACTCTGAAGCTCCTAACGCAGCAGTAGATACCTCAGTTAAGGCAACCCAACTCCAGCCTTCATGCCTATTTAAGCATCGCAATGCTCAGTGAGCATTGCACCAGTTGGCTTTGGGCCTCAGTTATTTGCGTGCTCTCCAAAAAGAGCCCATGGATGCTGCCAGGACAATGGATACTAGTCAGAAGCTTTGAAAAGGAGTCGAGATAGGAGAGGAATACAGACTGCATCCAGATGCTCTCAGAATGACAGACAGCTGATCAGATAATTCCTTAACCCAGAGGAAAATAAAATACTCATGAATTTTCATACTGCATAAAACCATTACAAAGAGCAAGGTTGAGAGTACGTGGTCTCTGCCAGCGTGGGTGGACTGTTTGGGTCCCTGTATTTGGCACCATCTCCTGCACAAATCACTTGTCTTCTAGGAAGAGATTAAAAACCGAAGCTCTGAGACCAGGCTTTCACTAGATTAGCTCACAAATTCTCCTTTGCTTGCAGATCACATCAATTAAGCACAGAGCAAAGAGTACTGACTTGCGATGCAAATAGCCCAAGTTCAAGCCCCTGCACCACTTGATTCAAAGTTACTGGGGTAAGAAAACATACTTGAGTCAACAAAGGCATCTTAACTGCAGTACCCTGACACTTCAAATTTGGTGGAAAGGACGGAAAGCAGAGTGCATTCAGACTGGTACAGAGTAAAGTCAGATATCAATCTTTGCAAGTTACTGAAAGCACAACTGCATTTTTCCACTGAGCTCAACAGCAGCTCGACCCAGCAGAGTTAGCACAGATAAGAGCACCTGGGACTACCTCAGTCTTGCCAAGTTACCAACAGTCACATTGTCCATATTTCTATATAACCATCTTTCGCTTCCTTTGCCTTTAATGTCCCTGAGTGAATAATCACAAGGACTTTTTCATTGCTAGGTCAAGCACTTCTTTGATTCTTTGCCAGCAAATCAGGAAATTCATTCACTTTTTCAGGGATCTGGGGAAAACTGCAGGAAAGCTTTGGAGAGCTTGCTGGTACTCAGATGGATTTTGCCCGAGTCCTCGCTCAGAAGTGGGAGGGTTACCAGCTTGAGCAAAAGCAGAATATGGGCTCCAAGCCATCACCAGCACAGCCAGCTTGAAAACACCACTGCACACAAGCAGGGGTTTTCTGCGTGGGCACAGGAGGAGTGAAACCCAGGATTACAAGCAAGCAGAAGGCAGCAGATACTCTGCAACTTGGGCATGTTACCAGTGAGCTGGGCCAACCCTGCTACTTCTCAGCATCAGTCACAGAGAAGCTCTTTAGGCTTGGTCAGCACAAACAGTCTCACTATGCACCTCAGTCACATCCTAACCTCACATCTCAAGACTAGACCTCAAAGCCAGAAAATCCTATTTCAGCCCTTCTATCTACAGCAGCAATAGTTTCATCATTTGCAGGAGAATAATATATCGACACAGGTGGTGCAATATTTGCCATCAGAGAGCCACTAGCAAGAGACATCAAAGCCATCAATCTGAATGCTATCTGTTCATGGGCAGCTCCTCAAGTAAAATACCAGGAATCTTGTTTAAAGAATGAAAACAGTAAGAAACAAAAATGGCTAGTTTTTTTATTTGTTTCTCAAAATATATCTTTAGTTGATGTCAGGCAAATCTTACCCAATACCCTGCCTCCTGGAACAGCTTTCTCACCTCCAGTGATATCCCCTCAGGTGGTGCTTAGAAGTGCAGAATTCAGGTCACAGTGCCAACTTATAATATGTTGGCAACAGACCAAGCGCTGCAACAGAGAATGCATAATGTAAAATGAAGAAAGACTTTTTTGCATTACATTGTCTCAGGTTTTAAAAGATCAGGTTTTATTCTTAATGATGGTATGGGTAAAGTGAGCCCCACAGCTCCTTTACCCTATGGAGGGAAAATGAAAATAAAAGTCATACACACAGTATATTGCAGAGGAGGAGAGGAATCATAGAGTGGTTCAGGCTGGAAGGGACCTTAAAGATCATCTAGCTACAACCCCCCTGCCATGGCAGGGACACCTCCTACTAGATCAGGTTGTGTAAGGCCCCATTCAGCCTGGTGTTCAACTCATCGAGGGATGGAGCATCCACAGATTCCCTGGGCAATCTCTTCCAGTGCCTCACCACTGTCAGAGTGGAGAACTTCTTCCTTAAATCTCATCTAAGTCTGCCCTCTTTCAGTTTTAACCCATTACCCCTCATCCTACCTATCATCTAGGAAGAGGCATCACACTACACCTTCAGAGACACAGGTTCACAATCCCCCCCAAACCACCTTCCATCAATCCATTCACAGCAATAACCACACTGTTCTCTACATTCCATCAGATTCAGAAATTTGTCTTTTAGCTACACTTCAGCAATGGACTAGTGAAGTTCAGGTGGTTCTGAGACCTCATGCAAACAGGAGCCAGCACTCGCCTGTTCAAAGGCAACATGCTGCACATGTATTCATTGGTTGTTGGCAAGCAGCAAGGTGCCAGGCACACTCCTGACAAAATTCATCAGACTCCTATCTGCTGTAGTCTCCTCTGCTGGCCTCAGATTCTCAACCAGAAAGGAGATAGTTAACATTCTTGCATTTGTTCTTGAGAATTGTTTTGGACTACATTTTGCTATGGCACGCAATAGCCGACCTCTCCTCATCTCCTCCTCTCTGTACTGATGTACAACATAGTCACAAAATATCATTTCACTCCTAAGTCTTGCTTTATTTTCATTCAGTGCTATGCCAAGCTCAAATTTAAGAAGGTCGCAACACCTTCTCCAGCACAAACAGAAGTGAAGAATAACTTAAAAACAAACTAGAAACCCAAAATGTTATTGCACTTTTCCTCTCTCAAGTCTAGCACTGTACAGTTACAAAAAGTCTGGAACATTTCCACAATGAAAATATGTAAATTAATTACCCTCTTATGTTGATTGATGCAAGTTATTTTGGTTGAGAACAATGCAAGTCACCCACAGTTTACAAAACAATATGTCAATAAAACGAGCTAGACCTGCTGAAGAAAATATCTGTTGTAGCCTAAAGCTATTTTTGCACATGCATAACCTTGAATTACAGCTTTTAGAAAAAAACACACCATTTCCATTTTCTGATTAGCAACTAGTAAGTTGAGACTTGTTTTTCCTCAAGTACTAAGGAATCTATTAATGGATCAGACAAAAATACACTAAAGGTTAGCATATTGTCATCCTACCAGAGAGCATATTATCATCCCTCATGATTCCTGCAAATGAGAAGTGACAAAACTGAAAAATCTACAGAAAAAGCTTTTTTACCAAGAAAATAAAAATGCTTCAAGGCATCAAGTGTTACTCTCTCAGCATGTTTTCTCCTTCTCCAACTCCCCCCAAGATATATGCATGAAGAAAATATCACTTTTATAAACAAAACATCACCACAGATAGAGCTTCGCTTTGCATTAAACCTTTAAAACATTTCATAGCACCATCTGGAAGGGACAGAGTTGCTTGCTGCTCCAGTCTGACCTGTTACACCTTTATCTACTCACCCTGACTGAGAAATAAAATACAAGTTATGCTGGGGAGGGCAAGAGGGATCCATCAGAGGTGTTGGTACAAAAAGGATTCAGGGTTGGAGATGATTACACAGCCGTGGTTAAAGTCCCTTCATACCATTTGAGGTGTGACATATCTATAGCTATTCATAAGATGCCAACGGGCAGGACCTGCAGGTACATCACCTCCCAAGATACGGGTAGGAGAAGTCAGACCTTCAGACTGAGGAGCCCAGCTCTGGGCATGCAGGTCTTGAAATCATAACACAGCAACCCCATAAAAACCAGGGCTGGCTGGTTTGCTCTTTTTAAGACTTGAGAAAACTAAAGTGAGTCATAAGTACCAGAAAGCTTCAGATATGCAAATACACACTGCAAAGAATCAAAACATTTACCCAACACCTGCTTGCTGAAGGATTTAACTCAGTCAACAAAATTCTTGGGTAACTCCCTGCTGAGTACCCAGCTTCTTGTCACCATCTCAGCTTCTGGGAATGAAGGTTCTGGGATTTCTGTCAGAAAACTGTCTCCAAGTCCTATCTATTTCTTGTGTTAACTTTCAAGAGTGAGATGGGAGAAAACTGTGAAGTTTCACATTCCTCTACAATCCAAGTTGCTGGAGAAAGCTCACTTTGTCACCTCCTCCCTCCTTTCAGAGCTTTGCCTGCACAGAGCTATAGGAAATCTGTTTTTATTCACTCCCCTGAACTTGGAGGATGCCATATTACAACCTTTCTCGAGGATAACTCTGGCATCATTCAGTGCTGCTTGCTGCACGCTGAAAGGACACCAGCCACGAAGGGGGACAGGGGGACAACCACTACCCCCACCAGCCACACAGCTCCCAGTATCAGCTGCTGAACAGACCATGGGTCCTGCCAACTTCACTCTGCAGCTGCTAGGAGAAGTATTTCAGCTGCTGATCTACATTTCCTTAAGTTGTTGCCCTAGAAACATCAGTGATATTACAAATTCAAACTTCAAAACCAGAAAAGAAATAATTATGTTTTTGCAGAAACTTTGCACTTCTCACTATACCTTTCCCTCTCCCCTCCTACTTCTTAAAAGACCTAAAATCCAACAAATGCAAATAAAATCACAGAAACTTATGAAGATGATTTCCAATTACAGGTAGGGTACTACTTCCAAGCACTAATAATACCTGCATCTTCTTGGACATCATACTGAGACCTAGCAAACTAGAACAGTTTCTGCAATGAGGTTATATTATTCAGGTCCAATTAACGGTGGATGTAAAACTGAAATGAGATAAACATCACTTTATGCCAGCAGTCTTATTGAGTCTGTGACACTACCAAAGATCAAAAGAAGCATCTTAAACAAGCTATTCTCACTGCAAAATAAATAAATACATTTTAATGAGAAAGAAAATATCCTGCGTGTCAAGAATTAGCAACTTGAATGTGGAGCAAGTCTGTCTGACTGTAATGGAAAGGAGACCTTAAAAACATCAGATTAACTAGAAACTTGCAATAACAACTCACCCTATCACTTCTTAAAGCTCAAAATACAGAAAGAAACATAAACTAATACATATTCTATTTCTGTAGAATACACATTTTTTCTACTCAGCTCCTTATTGACGGATATTACTTCTGCATAGGTGTATTATCTCCCTGTATTTCTATTTCCAGAAAGTAATAAAAAAAAAAAAATGTATTAATCTGCGGCCAACTCAGAAACAGGAAAAAGAGTCCCAAAAGTCACTTCCTTGCGTGCTCTGAACTTAGACCAGATATATCAGAATGAGGATGCTAAATCAGAAAATCCAAAATTTTAAGAGACAAAGTGACATATGATGATTTTTCATTACTTTTATAAAGCAGAGAAAGCAAAGAGAAAAAATTTTCAATCTCTTAAAAGAGAAGTCTTGAAAAATTAATTCCAAAGATGACTGAATAAGATCACAACTTATGGGTTATATCTTACAAAATGCAAAACAGAAAAAAACAACCAAAATATATTTTGGGATTCTTTTCAACCACTGCCTTGCTGAAGTTACGAAAGGCAAAAGCAGGTAACAATCACAGAAAGGAATGAAGACTTCAATCTAACTCCAACTGGACTTGCATTAGAAACACCCATACTACACCAAAACAAGATCCACACCAAAGCATGTAATTATTCTTTTAAATTGAGCTGATAATGACTCCTCTGGAAGTAAAATACTGTCCTGGACCTGTGCTATAAAACTAATGATATCACAGACTCCAGTTCTGCTTGCTTGATTTTCATGAACATGCCAAGTATTTTTCCCTTTCCATTTTAGGCTGAGATTCTACAGTAAACCTAAAATTTCTCCCAAACAGCTTCATTTCATACAAGGTGTTGTCTTAGGCCTGCTTTTTCACTTGCACTTGCACACCATCACCTAAGCTAATAATCTTTGTGCAAACAGACTTTCATGTTTACAACAGAAAAAAATACAACTAACCTCACGTAGGATTGAATAACTAGCCTAAAGAAGCTAGTGCCATGTGAGAGGAGGGATATTTCCAGCTGGATGCTACTGCCCCAGGCTGAACACAAAGCGCTGATGAAGAGAAGGTGAAAAAAAAAAAAAGAAAAAGGAAAAGGCACATCCTTTTTATTGTAAATTCATTGTAACAACTAACAAAGCCACCAAGACACACTAACATGACATTCCAAAATATCAAGTTTATTTTGAGAGACAGCTGTGCAATGAGGCAGTTCTAAAATCCCCCATAGGATGGGCTGCAGGAACAAGAGAGAGACTGTCACACCCCTCGGGAGGCAACAGAGACACATCCATGTCTCTAATCATTTATTTAATTTATAACTTGATCTAATTTATCCTAACATTTCTATGAATTAACTTGACAACTTGAAGAAAACTGGACTTGTCTTTTGGTCCCAGTCATCTGGCTGGTTGACTTTCATTACTCCTGCAACTGATTCCACCATATAACTGTATATCAAATGAAGAATGATTTATTCTCTGAAACTACACACTCCAAAATATAATCCTGTAATACAGCAAAAAATTAGTTTAGTACTGCATCACTAGTTTTACATACCTCTAGAAGACTCTAGAAATTGTTCATGTAACTTCCTTAGCTTGCAAAGTAACAGGATGACTCAGTTAATTTATTCACATTTTCTGTAATTTGGCATTTGAGCCCACGGAGACATTACTTTGTTGTCATCTCCACTCAAATTCTGCCTTGTTAGCATCTAGAGAAATCAATGCCATGAAGTACTTCATTTTTGTAACTTCATCTTCTTTCAACCTAGACCTTCATTAATCTGAAAACTAAACGGGTACACAGCTCACTGTCACTCTATGAGTTAAGAAAATTAATACAGATATAGAAAGAGAAAAAATGTATGAGGACGCTTGTTAATTCTGTGTCAACACACACTTATTTTTTTATTTAAGTGTCCCATTCAATTTTATGGAAGTTTTCTAAACTGTTTGGAGAATAACTACAGGTTTTGATGTGAAACAACCATCTATTTCTTTTCCACCTTGTCCTCTAAAGAATAGAAAAAAATATTGGAAGAGTTGAAAAATGAGAGAAGTACACCCTTAATTTTAAAATGTTCCTAAACAATTCCATTTGGGTGAAAATCCTTTTCTGTCAGAACCAAAGCAACTGAACAAAAAGAAGTAGAATTGAGATGTTCTGAACATTCAGAACAATTTACAGACCAAAAGGACTTATCATATTTTCCACTGGAACAGCAGATTGGGCACACCAGGGTGCTGACAATCTCCTCCTGCAGCTTTGTAACCACCAGTCAGCCCCAGAGCACCCCTGGCTGACTAATAACAATGCATATCCCACTCATTGCTGTCATTTCACCAGCATCCCATCCCCGTGCAGTAAAAATTCAGTTCATCCAATTGTTTCAAGTTTCCTAGACTGAAATAGTACTATTGCAATCCCTCATTTAATAAGCATTGGTTTGCATAAAGATAGGTTTGAAATATTTCTTCCTAAGAAAAAAAAGATTCTTTTTTACATTGACATTTCCACATCCTGACCTATGAATTACTCTCCTCTTCCATTAGCCCCAGAATGTTTCCAAAAAAGCTAAACTATACAGTCACACAGCCCCCAGCAACCCCTTTCCTACATTACCTTATGTGATCCCCAGATAAACGACGATGATCCCTGACTCCTTTCAAGCACTTAAAACCTCAAGAGCTAGAACTTCATTCATAACCATGTAACTAAATAATGAGGCTTCCCAGTGCAAAATGGAAGTACAAGAACGCTCCCATTTTGCCCTGCCAAACTCCAGTCCCTCTTTCAGTGCCCTCCTCATTATATGGAAAATAATTGGACTCCTACCCTTGTGTTCATCGGGGAGAGGGAACTTGCTCATCATGCAAACGGTTTTCTCTGAGTCCCAAATCAGGGCACCTCGATTCCTGTGTGTGCCCCGTGACCACAGCCCCATGCAGGGGGGTCCCCCAGTCCCCCCACCACCCACGCAGCAGCACAGTCCTTGCAGGGGACACACACAGAGACAGTGCCTCACGCCACAGTCAGCAATAACATGTGCAACAGAAAAATCTTGCACAGTCTCAATTAATCTGCTTTAGCCCATACAACCCAAAGACAACGGGTTCGGATGCACCCGCATGGGAATGCAGGGCTCACACCAGCTTTATCTTTATTTCCAAAATTTGAATATAAGACATTTTCTGCAATTTGGACTATGTATCCAGTATTTTTTGCTGTACCACCAACCCCTGATTAAATCACTGCCTCTGCTTCAGCATCTTTCTTTTAACCTCTGTGTGAGAACTGCAAGTCTGTCTAGGGTCTTTCTCAGCTCGCTGACCTACTTACTACCAGAAAGACAGGCAGTAATAGAATTTTCCTTCTCTTTTAATTTCTGCTACTTTTTTCCTTTCTAATTACTGCTTCTCAACTACACAGTTTCTGTAAGTTAAGTGTGCTTACCTTTGTCAAGAACTTTTGTCCAAAAACTACTTTCACAAAACACAATGCCCACATGCTCTCCACAGCAGACATCTCCAGAAAGCATATTAGCACTGCTAACCATTCTGGGTCTTCAAATTAAAAGAAACCTACTGGTGCCACTGTCTCTCTTTTTTTTTTTTTTTTTTTAACCTATAAAGACCTTTCTTTGATCTCTTCTTTCACCAATATCCTTTTCTAACAGACACTAGTGTGGTGGCACTACTGGAGGTCTCTAAATCCATCCAAGATGGTAAGTGGTGAATTTTCCTCATTTGATGTCAGCAGCTAAAAGTTATGTATCTAATCTCAGTTAGTCAGCTTCACTGCCATCGTAATCAGTGAGAGTGGCATGAATCATTCACCCCAAGTGCCTTGCCAGGTACCTGGGAAGGAAAGAAGGAATCCCACCTGGAAGCGCTTATCATTAACCATAGAGGGATCCTCTGCTACTAGGCTGGGGTGACCCTTCATATGTGGAGTTCCTTTATCTCCAGCTCTGCTGGTGATAAGGAGTCCAGGAGACCTCTCTTCTTCACAGGTGAGCAGCATTTCAGAGCCTGGACTCAGACAAAATGCACATCTACGAAGGCTCATGGGTGACTTCTGATTACCTTAGTATCTGGAACTCTCTGTAGGGAAATGCCACTTAATTACTTTTATTCTGTTATTAATGTCTCTTAGAGGAAAGGGAAGAGCAGGAGGGAAATCTTGAGTTAAATCAACATGCACAGCACCCCAATCGACATGACTTAATTGGCTACCACTGCAGAGCTAGGCTGAGTTTCTGCAGTGCACCATCAAGGTTGTAGCCAGGGCTTGAACTGCAGGAGGGATTCAGGAGCAGCAAGGCAATAAATTGGGATTTCTTCTCTGCACTCTTCCCTTACGTACTCCCTGCTACACACATAAACGCACACTCTTCACAAGGACAGTTCAAGACAGAGCAAATTAAATAAAATGACAAGAGGAAAGAGAGCCCCAAAGGCTGAAACCACAAAGCTTTGGTTTTCAGTGAAAATGCAGGTGATTCTCGGTTCTAGCTGAGCTAGATGAACACAAAAAAAATGGTGGCAGCTTAACAATGTGGATCCAAAACATCTCACATCCCATCTCTGTGTTCCTCTGATCCTAGGCACAATCAGTGAGCACATTAGATACTGGTTTAAATGGAAGGAGGTGGTTTATCAGCCAGTCTATGGCAAAAGGGAGAAGAGGGAAAGGATCTTAGGGGCCTGTAGTACGACTAAACCCATCTCAGGACAAGCCTCCTCCTGGGTTCACCAGCTCTGTATATTAAGTAAAAAGCCCCTACCCAAAGGAAACAATGCAATTACCTTGTAGTGTCTTCTTTCTCTTGAGCAGAACTGCTAAGCATGGTCTGCTGCTCACCAAAACTCTGAGGACAGCTGGGTCCTGTATCTCACGCAACCACTAACCCTTGTGTGGCCATGGAGCAAGTCAATTAATCTGCCTCTACCTTGATTCCTTCATTTCTAAAATGGGAATAAGGATCCAGTCCTTCCTCATGAAGCTTTCTGATATTTATTAGTGAAACAAACTACATGTTTGTGGGCTAAAGCTGTCCCTCCAGTATATAAATGCAACCGAGCCTCCAGTGGGTCTGGCTGTGAAGACCAGCAAGACCACACCAGACAGCAGCAGCTCAGGGTGGTTCAGCAGCATTTTGAGTCATTATCAGTCATTCCTATCAAACTGCTCCTTAAGCTCCCTCCTTCTAAAAGGTCATCTTCTGAAACATCCACACACTAAATACCAAGATATACTAAATGTTTTCTGGGAACTCATTACAGAAAGCTATCACTACAACAAATCAGAATTCCGTGTCTGTCAGTACCACTGCAGGTGGAGCACAAGCCTGTCCACTTTAAAATAAAGTATGAAGGCTTGTTACTAATCCCTTCCTGGAGATACAGCTTTGGGACTTACTGCTGAGGAGCAAACAAGCCCACCAGGCCAGCACCTGCATTGAAAACTTGACCCTCAGAGGTTTTGCAGAGTTGTATAATACAAGAATCTGAAGGTGATGGGCAATAATGCTTCTCCCCAGATGAATTCAGAAAATATTCCCAAACTTGTTAGAGTTTCAGGATTTCCACTTTTTCCTTCAGTTTCTTGTTTCAGTGGGAAGAAGCCCAGCACATAGACCAGGATGGTAAAACAGCCTCCTTGGGGGAACTGTTGATCTGTGGACTTGCTTCTTCACTCTATAATTACTAAGTGGATATCTCTGGCTGGATTTCAAAGTCTGGATATTACAGATGTTAAACCTTTATAACTTCACAATACAGCCAGTGATGAAGTCTGCTCCACTTAGGGTCCAAACTCTTAGGGAGGAAAGAGTTAATGATTTTGGAAATGGTGGCAAAACCCACATTTTTCATTCCTGTTGCTGTCCCAGTGACCCAGTATCAAAGTCAGCTCATGAAGAGTCATGGAAGAGATGCTGAGAGCTAAAAAAGAATCAGTACAGGAAAGCAAGATAAAAAAAAAAAAAATGTTTTTCTTTAAAATTACCAGATTGACTGATAGTTTTAAAACCCACAGTCTGGTGTGTTTTTAGCTTAATTCTGTGGTTTTGTTTGGCTCATGATAAAATAACATTACTTTAAATGAAAGGCTCTGACTGGCAATGGGAAAGACAAGATGAATACAGTCTATAGCATTTCTGCATCTACATCTCAACAATCTCCTGATTCATTCCTCTCAGCCGCACCTTGGATTGACCTGCTGGAATAAGCAGTTGAAGTACTTCCATTTGCAAGGCATGGCATGCAACTCTGCATGATGGTCAGTTT
The DNA here is from genome assembly GCA_013401335.1 of Brachypteracias leptosomus. Lineage (NCBI taxonomy): Eukaryota > Metazoa > Chordata > Aves > Coraciiformes > Brachypteraciidae > Brachypteracias > Brachypteracias leptosomus. The sequence goes on along the minus strand of VYZX01020975.1, from coordinate 107,870 downwards.
TTAAATCCTGCTCTGTAAATAGCAGCCACTCAGCAATCACTTTGCAAAGGGCCCTGCTCCCTTCTCCACCCAGGAGAGGAGCTTCAGCCTTATGCTCATTGCATTTTCCACAGAGAAGGAAGGAAGGAAAGAGCAAACCAACCAGCCACATCTCCCTCAGGAAATATGTCCAGAATTAATCCAACTTTGTCATTTTCACAGGATCTCAGCCCTATGACTTCCTAAGAGGTATCTGAAAGGGAGATAGTCTCAAAGACTTGATCTTTCCTTTGGACATGGAACCTCACATTGATTTCATTAAGGCATATTTGATCAAATGCCATGCCACAGGCAGCTCGGGCTTTAGAAAGCTGTTTTGATAGACCTACAGCTGAATATTACTGCAGATAAAGCTACCCTAAAATTCAGCCCTGAGCTGTCACTCCCGTTACACTCAGAACTGTATAACCACGCGAGGCCTTAAATTACAACCCAGGCTTACATTTTTAAATATTTGTTATAGTTACTCCTGGATACTTCGCTGTGAAACTTGATCAATGTGTTGATATATGCAGAGATTAAGTCATCCAGCCTCTACTGGCAAGGAAATGAACACTCACAAGAAGTCACTATTCTTTTTGTCTGAAATCCAAAGAATCCAATTCTAATCTCAGCTTCACTGCGGTGGATTGAAAATGACTCCATGAATGCCAAGAACTACTTAACCAAGAGGACAGTACAAACTAGGACTTCTGCTAACCTTCAGCAACAAATATAGTTATGTCCTCAGTACAATAAAGATAGGCCACATCTCAAGTGCACTCATCCTGAAGGTGGCCAATCCTATTATGAATAACCTGAAAACACATAAGACCAACATTATTTAAACTCTGTAAAGACATACCACAACATCCACAATCCTCAGCGCACACACACTGCACAAGAACTCCCCCTCCACACAGGATAATGACCTGCATAATTTCTGCTTAATGATTCCTATCAAAGCTGGTGCATATCTCCATATAATGCCTCAAGGACATCTGCAAGAATGGCCATGAGCACAGCACAGTCTGTGGCCATGACAAGGTCCTTGCCCAGCCTGCCTTCTGCCCATGGCCACCACGTGTACTTGGGTTCACAAGCTCCTAACTCACTGGGCTGACCTTTGGCTGCCGGAGAGCAATTTTGGTCCTGATGCCAGTATCTGAACAATCCTCAAGATGCAGGGTTGACATACCCAACAAGATGACCCAAATGAGTAACGATGCTCCTAAGACTCCAGGAACACATCAACTGAGAGACAAACTACTTTTATGTAAAAGGTTTAGCTCTCTTCCACCCTGGCACATGAACTGGAGATGTCTCACTGCAGCAGAGCACTGAGGGAAGAGCATACAGCAGATGAAAAGCAACAAAAGTGAAAAAGATAAATTATATGCACAAGAGATCATTGCAGGATGCTTCAGATTCCCCCCTCTTGCCAATGACCCTCTTGATGCAGATGTGAGCCAGGCTAAGATGCTGGGCAAACTAACCCCCTGCAGGAGGTACACTGCAAGCAGACTGTGATAGATCTGTTACATCTCCAGGAACGATGGAATGCTAAATTCATTTTATAAACACTTGGGCTAAGAAGTACTTGAGCAGCAGAGAAATTATGAAGCCAAAAGGAAATCTCTCAGAAGAGTTAGTGAGAGAATTGATGTGAATTTCTACAATAAACACGCTCCTTCAGCTTTTGTCTGCCTATCACAATAATGACTTATTCAAAGCATCTGGGAATAGGTAGGAAAATTCCTTTTATTATCATTATCATCATTGTAATTTTTACAGATAAACCAACAAACCAATAACATAAAGGATGAATCATGGCCAAAGTTACCAACACTTTGACAAGAGTCGAATCTGGTTCAGTCTCAGCCAGATCCTTCATACATCATTGTCTCCCAGGACCTATGTGCAGACACACTTCTGCTTGCTCGTACAGTTAGCCAATGAAAAACTTAAGTCTGAAAGCACATTTTAAGGCTTGTCAATCTAAGAACATCAAACAAAGGCATTAACTATGTTGTTTTACCCATGCTGAAAATCTCAGGTATTTAAGAGAACTTAAAAAAAAAACTGAAACCAGCTAAAGTAAAGGCTAATATAGCTGAAACTCCCTATCCATCTTTCTTCCTCTCCCCATTCCCCAGCCAAGTACCTACCATAATCCAGGACCTCAAAATCTCCATGTTCCTTTACTCAGTCACCAGCATAAGAAACCAACACACTCCCACTATTTCTTTTTCTATTCATTGCTCCTCAGCATTCATTAATCCATGCCCAGACACAGAAGTACCCTCTACTCACTCCTTACTCACCCTGAAATCCCTTCTCCTCCCTTTCACTTCCTCCCTAGTCTTCCCACACTCACACCCTACACCTGCAAAGGACAGTGGTGGACCAACTGATATTTATTAATGTCCAAGAATGATTTTAGCTGTCACTAAACAACTTCAAACAGAGGGAAACAGCTCTGAGAAGAATGTTCAGGATGCATCTTTTGCAAACATTTGAGGAAGCAGAAAAAAAGAAACAGAACTCTGCATCCTGCTGCTTTAACATATTATGCACATCTTTTCCCCCATGATGCATAGGGAATCATCACAGGCTTAATTTCTAGCAGGGCTATTCAGGCTCTCTCTGTCTATGTAAACTACCTGGACTTAAGCAAAGCATTTGACACTGTCCTGCATGACATCCTTATTTCTAAATTGGAGAGATATGGATTTGACAGGTGGACTACTCAGTGGGTAAAGAACTGGCTGGATGGTTGCATTCAAAGAGTTGCAGTTAACAGCTCAAGGTCCAAGTGGAAACCAGCAACAAGTGGTGTTCCTCAGGGGTTAGTATCGGGAGCAGTGCTGTTTAACATCTTTGCCAGCAACTTGGACAGTGGGATTAAGTGTACCCTAAGCACGTTTGCCAACAACATCAAACTGAGTGGTGCGGTCAACACACTAGAGGAAAAGGATGACATCCCAAGGGACTTTGACAGGCTTGAGAAGTGAGCCAATATGAACCTCATGAAATTCAACAAGGCCAAGTGCAAGGTCCTGCACCTGGGTTAGGGCAATCCCAAGCACAAATACAGGCTGGGCAATGAGTGGGTTGAGAGCAGCCCTGCAGAGAAGGTCTTGGGGGTAGTGGTTGACAAGAAGCTCAATGTGACCCAGCACTGTGCACTTTAAGCCAAGAAAGACAACTGAATCTTGGGCTGCATCAAAAGAAGCTTAACCAGCAAGTCAAGGGAAGTGTTTCTTCCCCTCTACTCTACTCTTTTGAGATCACATCTGGAGTACTGCATTCAGCTCTGGGACCTCCAACATAAGAAGGACATGGACCTGCCAAAGCAAGTCCAGAGGCGGGCCACAAAGACCATCAGAGGGCTGGAGTACCTCTCCTATGAACACAGGCTGAGACAGTTGGGGCTGTTCAGCCTGGAGAAGTGAAGGCTTTGAGGACACCCTATAGCAGCCTTCCAGTATCTAAACAGGGTCTAAAAGAAAGCTGGAGAGGAATTTTTTTACAAGGGGTAATGGCTTCAAACTGAAGGAAGGTAGATGTAGATTAGATGTAAGGAAGAAATTCTTCCCTGTGAAGCTAGTGAGACATCGTAACAGGCTGCCCAGCAAGACTGTGGATGCCTCATCCCTTGGAAGTGCTCAAGGCCAGGTTGGATGCGGCTTTGAGCAACCTGGTCTAGTGGAAGGTGTCCCTGCTCATGGTAGGGGGGGATGAAACTAGATGATCCTTAAGGTCCCTTCCAACTCAAACCATTCTATGATTCTATGATCTGCTGGTTTGCTTCAAAGCAGAGCCCAAGCATGCACTATGCAAGATCAGAGGACCAGGATCCAAGCATGAATCCAGCTAAACCTCACTGTGTAAATTCGCTCAAAGACAAACCACTGCCAAAAAAATGCATCACATACTGGCAAGAGTCAGTTCTCAAAGTCCCATCAGCAGTGTACATGCCTCACCATTTACTACTGACCTCACAACACGGCTGCAAATGCACACAGAATATTTGCTTATAGTCCTGACGATCTTTATCACGATGCTTTTTACCAATGTAATAAACCACACCAAAGGAGCCTTGTGGGCATCTTTAAATATTCCCTGCACAAACCATGCTGGGTAAAGAGCTTCCCAAACAGATGTTGCCATGCAAAGTGGAGGGAAGCGAGCCAGCAGTCTGCTGCAGGGCAGCGAGAGAGGCAAAGCCCCATCCAACGCATCAGAGGTGATCCAAAGCTCACACCTCATTTGGAGAGAGCCGTGTCCACACATGGAAGGTCAATAACAAGATTTTAAAACCAGCCTGCTCCATGAAAACTCACAAGAACTCCAGCATTATCCAACATCCTGGCTCTGGGTAAGTGGCAGAGGTGCTGGGATGCTTTACCAGCACGCTGTCCCTTGTCTCTGTGCCACCCCTCATGTCACCCTCCAGCTATTCCGTATCTGATAACTTTGAAGCCTTTTGGCTACTGGAAAGTAACAGCTGCCTTTTCACTCTGCATCCTGGCCCTGAATGAAAGACTCCAGCTTAAAATAACAATATAATAATAATAATTATTACTGTTGTTCCACCCAATCCTCTAGCTTCTTTCCCAGAGGAACATTTCCTTCTGGGTAGCACAGGCTTTTTCTAGGCCCAGACCACTACAATAATATGGACACTTGCTGTCAAGGGCAAAATAGGAACAAACACTGACATTTTCTCCAAAGTGCATGAACAAAGAAAAATGCTGGACTTTTCCATAGGAAAGCAGCAATTAGGCTCCCTTGAAGATCCTAACGGTGAATAGTAGTGTCTGAATTTTAATTTAAAAAATATCACATCCAGCCTCTGGAAAAAAAGTGCATGTTAAACCTCAGCTCTAGGTTTACTGACTGCCAGTGTATCCATAGCATGCATTGCACTGCAGTGAACACACACAAAGCTAGGTCATCCCAACACAAGTTGGCAACTCCACCTCACATGCAATCACACCAGTAAGATGCAGCATGCAAGCAGTGACTTAACCCACCCGATCACAGCACAAGCTGCCTTTATTTAATTGTCACTTAGAGGATATAAACGAAAGAATTTCAAACACCAGCTTTCAAAAAAACACAAAAACCGAAAACCAGTCCAGTCATGTAAATGTCAAAATTATTAACTAATTATTTAAATATGAAGAATCAACAAATTATTTCACCCTCTGGCAGAACATGGACACATCCTCTTAAGACTCTAGGTGCTGTGATTTTTTTTTTTAAGCAATATGGGATATAATCATGTTTAGTACTGAAAAGATACCAGTGCAACACATCTGATAACAAAACTGACAATTATACTGTCATTATATGCACTTGTCACTAAATTTAATCGACATTATCATAAGAAGCGCTCAAATGGTTCGAAGGCAAAAACACAACGTATGTTCAATGCTATTTAGGAATATTAATAAACTCCTTTATTTTACGATGCAAAACAATAGTTACTCTGAAAAGGGCTCGCTTTTAACCTTTAACAATGTTCAAGTGGCTGTAATTTTTGACAGATTGTTTGGATTTTGATTTAGCTCAAGTCCTGAAGCTACAATTAAACTTGCAGCTACCTTCTCTCACTAGGCTTCCTCCAACAGCTGGAATGATCTTTGAAGTCTGCAAAGACACAGAAGAAATGTTATTTACAGCCAGTTTGCACAGAGCAAGCAGAGACAAGTTGTGTTGTGCATTTCCAGGGCTGGTGACAGACTATTTCTCACCAGCACTACAGGAAATCATCAAAACTATTTTCCTCTCCCCAGATACTCTACAGGACCAAACTAACAAGATAAAAATGACACAGGGCAGGATTTTAAGTGCCCTGAATAGCCCGAAACTAACTCTCAACACAGTCAGCACTAAATCTCACCAGCAGCTCCATTGAAGATAGAAGTGACCTAACTGTTGATGGCCACCAGCCACCAACACACTTCAGGATGGGATGCTAAACCCATTTAAAAATAATTTTTTTTAAAAATCACCAATGTCTTTTAAAGCAGAAAGAAATCCACCCAGACAGTAGGAAAGGAAGGAGGATTTCAGCTCAGAGGAGCCATCCCAGATGTTACTGCATCTCTCTAACCAGCTCTGCAACCAAGGGGCATAACCATGGACTCTGCAGGAGTGGAGGGCAGCACCACCAAGATCCCACAGCAGAGGCCACGCCGTGTTGGCATGTGTGTAATGATCAAGGCAACGCTCACTGATGTCAAAGGAAGTCACACTCACGTACTGGAAGTCATACAATTAGTAGCACCATCATCCAGGAGAAAAAAATAAAATACTGTTTTCTCCCAGGCAAAGCCACTGGTGTTTTTCATTTGTGTTAACTTGCTGTTAAGTGCCCGCAGGGTCCACGCTTTGATTTACTGTGGATGACGGGCAGTACAGGCACAGACACGTTTAGGTATAATTACTATAGTAGCCAGGCTCATACAAAAAGAACAGCAGCAAAATCAACAACAGCTCAATAAGACAACAAAGAATTTTCCAACACAAACCTTAACATCCCTCACATCAAGGTCTGCTCTCGATTCTTTCAAGACAAAAAAAAAAAGTGTCAATTCAGGAGGTTTTGAGATCAGTGGCAGCCTAGTCTCTAATCCCATGGAACACCAATTTCACCCAAAATGACTCTGCATTTTGCAGTTTTCATATGAAGTTAAGCAAAAAAAAAAAGCTAAGAACAATATGTCTCTCAAAACACCACATGATGCATATTCTAGTCCAGGACCCAGCAAGTTCTGTCTCCAGCTTCCACCTCAGCCCTCAAATCCAAGCACTAAAGAGAATACAGTATTTAGGGTTTAGAAAACACACAGAGCAAAGGTTATATTAATGGTTATCATCAACTCTTTCAATTGCATTTACAAAAGAAAAACAACAAACCCAGAAGCTGGAAGTCAGTGCAGATCCCAGAGCAGAGGTTTGAGCCTCAGCCCAGCGGGGTTCACTCAGATCCCTCTTCACAGCACTGCCATCTTTTGCATCCTGACAGTATTAACAGTGCCCAAATCTTACTTGCCATTGATACACTCATCCAGATTTTAACATCACCAGTATGACTTCAGGATCTGATTCAACACCTATTACAATACTTATAATTTTTTATACTGGGGCAAAATAAGGCCTATACATTTATTTAAACTAAATGAGAATTAGGACTGCTTTGGTTTAGATGCATAAATTCTCATAGTAAACAAGCTAAGAGACACTAACAAGGTATAATTTATAACTGTTAAGATATTCTCCTTATTTAAGCCTTTTAAACTAAGGACATAAGGATGCATATGGAAGACAGGCTACTCAGTTCCACATTAGTTTATATTTTCATTCCTTTTGCCATCATACATGAGCAAAATACCTAAAAGTCTAGGGTGAGTGCACAGTTAAAGAATGCACTGTAAAAGAAAACTGTCTTGTACTGGAATTACAAACACCAAAGGGTTTCCACTGAAAAAAAAAAAAAAAAAAGAATTCAAAGAATATCAGACAGACCCAAATACCTCAATCCAAGTCAACATTTTTGTTGTATATTAACAAATCCTCTTCTATACCACTGAACATAGTGAACTGAAGCAACGCATTCCTGTTGAAAATACCAGTTCTATTACACGGCCAAGAACTGGACCAGCTTTCAATCAACACTGATTACATGCAAATTCTGACATTCTGCACCACACAGCTTCCAGGTCATTAAAAAAGTATCAAACACTTCCCATTTGTTGTTGTCATTTCGCACAAAAATTTATCTGGATGCTGGATACATCAAATGTCTCTGAGACTAGCTCACTAGATCACATACGCATAGCAAACTCAGTCAGTGTGCAGAGGCCAACTAGGGTTGAATTAATGAATGTACGGTTGCTTCACACATTGAACGTCTGTCACTAAACTGTTAATTTGCAAATGTAGAAGCAGGGACTGGGGGATGCACTGGCTGCAGCCACTGACAGCTCCCACTGCTGCAGTCTCAAGAAGTTAATCTTGCTTAGTTTAGAGTGCCTGATCCATGTTCCTGGGACTGACTCAGGACATGAGCAATGAAGACAGTCAGCACGTGTCCACACTTGGGGTTTTATTTCTACTCCTATCTGCCCTGATTTCCTTCCCAGGAATGCTGTGCTTGTGAAAGGCACAGCGTGACACCCTAAGAGACTTACATCTTCTCTGCACTAACAGACACAGCCTGGGTGGCAGCAGAAAAGCAAAAGCTTCCCTGGAGCAAACACCAGGATTACCAGCAAAAAGGGAGGACTACTTCTGCATAGAAGATTTGGCCCATTGTAATCTATGGCAAAACTCCCACTGAAGTCAGGGTAGCTGGGATTTCACCTCTGTCACAGCAGTTTTGACTCCCTGCCCGCTCTGCCTTGGTACTCCCAGCCAACACAATAAAGGTCTTAATAGTGCCAGCAGCTTTTGTGTTATGAACTGCAGGCAGGAGTCATGAAACCCTTCACATAAGCAACCAAATACTCATCAGACAGTTAAGAAATTTAAGACACGGTTGAACTGTACAGGATTCAAATCTGCATCCAGAAGTATGATGTTTCGCATTGGCACACCATGCTAAAACAAACCTTACCCTAACCAACTTTCTGTCCTTCAGAAAAACCTGACTGTAAATACAAGTGGTTTGAGTGCAGCTGGCATGTGTCAGAAGACATTTGAGAACTCAGCACAGAAATACATCTGTAGTGGAACAACAGCTACAAACTGCTCCTAACAAGCAATGGTTAAACACCCTAACTCTCTCCTAATTGCCCACTTCACTGCATGTGATAGAACCCATCAACCAAAGTACATCAGGTCACAACATCAAAACTTGATGATAGGAGCCATGACAACATCACCTGATGGAATCGAAGACCCTCATGTCAGAAACAGAGCAAGCCAGCACTTAAGGAAACCAGGGGGGTTATACCCCATCATGGTCCTACACACACGGGCTAACAACACAGTAACAAAGTTCAGAAGCATCCTGCATACTATCAGCACACATGTATGGAGTACAGTCATTAAGATGTCAACAGACGCTATGTTAAGAATCAAGCTTAAAAACAAAAAAAAGAGAAAAAGTATGATTTGCTGCATCAAGGCAAGTACAGCCAACCTGCTGATTTTCTACAACACTAGCACCACCAAAGGATCAGGCAGAGGGATATCCATAGTTTCCAGCCCTGCAGTACATTGGCTCCTACCTGCCTCTTTCAATAAGACTCCACTGGTTTTCTGAACGGAGATCACGCCTGGAAGCTCTTTCTCAGCAGCACGCTCCAAAGGCAAGTTGACTCTGGAGATTCTGCCTCTCCTCGCATCCACCACCAAGTAACTTTTTGTTCAGCTGAAGGATAAGCCCTCTGTATGTCAGCAGGAAGAAATAAAGGCAGCCAAGAACTAGCCAGGCTATTTTGCCTTTTTTTGCTTTCCCAGCTAATGACTATGCCCTCCTCACAAGTGCCCCAGACCAGAACAAGCCACTAGCAAAAGCACACGGGCTGGGCAGCAACTGGGAAAAGGTGCAGCATTTCTGCTCTGCATTTCTCATAGCTCACCCTCTCCTGACTTTTAATTCCTTTGCTAAGAACTCAAACCACATTTCATACAGCAAAGCATCTACTAAATGAGAGAGAAGTTAAAATGCCTGTGCCTGTGGAGAAGATTTTTTTTCTTTCTTTCTGCTAGACAGAGATTGGTTAGGGATCTGTGAAACCCTGATCAAAAGATGCACCTCTCCAAGCCTGTCTGACTGCGCTGCAGAGGGAAAGCAAATGAGTAAGAAGGAAAGCATTCATCTCCTCCAGTCTCTTCCTTCTGACCAAGCTTGATGTTTTAGTGCCTCTGCCGGGATGCCAGTGCCGACTTTCCTTAATGTCCCATTTACTTGCATTTATTTTAATTGGATCTGGGACTCAGGACACTCGGCAACCCTTAATCCTCCCAACAACAAAGCAAGGGCATGAAGCCACCAAGAGCAATAACCAAAAAAAAAATTAAAAAGACACCCACTGATGGGTTTCTCAGGGCAGCGCAGCTCTCTTCTCCTCCTGCAAATAATCCAGCGGGGTTCAAAAAGTGGGCAGGAGAGGCTGGATTATTCCCTTTAATAGCAGAAGTTAGAGCTCGGAGAGCCACGTTTGACCCGTTCCCGGCCGGAGCAGGGTCTCTCCAAGCGCGTCCCCACCTCTCACACCCCCGGGCTCGCACCACTTGGACACCCTCACACTGACACGGGCACACACTCACGCACTGACCGAGCTTCGGGCGGTCCGGGGACGCCCAGGGCAGTCCCACGGCAGCGATGGGGACACTCTTGCCTCCACCTCTGGGAGAGCCCAGCAAGAGCGGGGGGTGGGAGGGGCACGGCTGCTGCCCCCGCTGCACCCAGAGCTCCCCCAGCTCCAGCCAGTGCGTCGGTGTCTGCAGATGGGGAGGGCAAGGCGAGCCCTCTCTTTTAAAAACACTGGGGGGAGAAAATATACAGATGGATGAATAGATAGACAGACAGACAGACAGATAGATAGATAGATAAAAATACGAACAGGCAGGTCCTCCAGTAACATCCCTCTCCCCAGCCCAAGCAGCTGCCGCCAGTCCCCAGGCTCAGCCAAGAGCAACTGCAGCTGAAGAGAAGCGACAGACACGCACACCCCCTCTTTCCCTCGCCCGCTCCCTGCGACATTTAAAAAAAAAAAAAAAAAGGGGGAAAAAAATTTTAAAAGCAGAGAGGAAAAATAAAATTACAACGAAAACCCAGCTCTTGCCTGTTTGCGAGCTACAACCCCGTGCGCAGCGAGGAGCGAGCCGAGAGGCGGCCGCCCGGCGCTGCACCTTGCGAGGCGGAGCGGGGAAAGGGGAAGGGGAGCGAGGGGACGGAGGCGGGACACGGGGAAGCGCTCGGCTGCGCGTCCCCAGAGNGCCCCGGCCCCGCCCGCCGCGGGGCTCCCACGCCCCGGCCCCGGCTCCGGAGGGGTCGCTGAAGCGCTCACGAAAAGCTTCTCTCTCAGGAGACTCGCTCAAGGTCACCCGCCCCCCGAAAGGCGCCGGGTCGCCCGATGTCCTGTGTCCGTTCCCCCCCCTCCCCGGGGATCACCGCTCCTCTGCTGCCGTCGGACCGCGGGCTCACCGGCTGCTTTCCCCGGCCCTGCCCGGCCTTGCGCGGCTTGCCCCGCAGCCTGAGCGGTGCCGGGGGACCAGCTCCCGGCTTTGGCGTGTTAACCGCCCACCCGCCAGGGAGCCCCCCGGGGTGAGCGCACCCTGAGCACTGGGGCAGGCTCCCCGGTACCAGCGCATCGCAACTTGCAGTTCCCGCTGCCGAGCCGCAGGTTTGTGGCAGACTGTGACACCGCTGCAAAGGCTGCACCTGTCCGAGGAGCTGCTCCCTTTGGCTCTACTAGCGAGGAAACCTATTTAATGCCTTCTGTGCCTTTGGATTGATGTCCGAGCTCCCATTCTGCCTCATTTGATAGAACGTTGTGATGAGACACCTGTTTGATCATCCGTTCAGTTCCTTCTCTAGCAGTGGAGCCCAGGCCCCCACCTGACCAGGGATCTCATTCAGTAGAGAGATTTCTTTCACATCCTTTTTTCTTTCTTTTTTTTAAACAGTGGCTACCTTCAGCTATTCCCTCCTCTGCAAGAGCTTTGAAGTGCTGCTAATTTTGTTTTCTAGTCTGCTGCTCTTTCACTTCATCAGTGCTTCCCTCTTGGCTGCAGGTCACTACTCTAAACCAAAGTACAGGTAAGAAGGTCCCATGAGGACTGGCAGCGTAATGCCCTTCACCAGCTCCATAAAACACTCACGTGTCCCGGTCAATCTGCTGATGTAATTTAGTGTGAAGGTGAAAAAACAAGTGAGCAAACAAAACCANCGCCGCAGAAGTTTTCCCAAGTCGCGGCCGCCGCCCCCGCCCAGCGCCGAGCTTGCCCGGCGGAAAGTTTCTCCGCCATCCCCTCCGTGCCCCTCTCCCCAGCCCCAGGCGGATACGCACCGGCCGGCTCAGCTCCGGGGGTTGCCCCGCGGCCTCCCCCGCCGGGTCTCCATGCCGCCCCGGACGCCGCCAGGGGCTGCGGCGGGAGGGAAGAAGGGAGCGCGGGCGCGCAGAGCGGACAANAGACTGTGACACCGCTGCAAAGGCTGCACCTGTCCGAGGAGCTGCTCCCTTTGGCTCTACTAGCGAGGAAACCTATTTAATGCCTTCTGTGCCTTTGGATTGATGTCCGAGCTCCCATTCTGCCTCATTTGATAGAACGTTGTGATGAGACACCTGTTTGATCATCCGTTCAGTTCCTTCTCTAGCAGTGGAGCCCAGGCCCCCACCTGACCAGGGATCTCATTCAGTAGAGAGATTTCTTTCACATCCTTTTTTCTTTCTTTTTTTTAAACAGTGGCTACCTTCAGCTATTCCCTCCTCTGCAAGAGCTTTGAAGTGCTGCTAATTTTGTTTTCTAGTCTGCTGCTCTTTCACTTCATCAGTGCTTCCCTCTTGGCTGCAGGTCACTACTCTAAACCAAAGTACAGGTAAGAAGGTCCCATGAGGACTGGCAGCGTAATGCCCTTCACCAGCTCCATAAAACACTCACGTGTCCCGGTCAATCTGCTGATGTAATTTAGTGTGAAGGTGAAAAAACAAGTGAGCAAACAAAACCAACCAGCAACTCCACACTGATCACAGGGACCAGGGTAACAATCACAAAGTGGGACGGCATGGTCTGCACTGTGAAAAATGAGAAGGAAAATAAATACAAAAAACTGCTTATAAAATTTACCAGCTGAAATTAAAAGTTCTGCAATGGAAGCATGTAACAAATACCAGTTTTGTCTAAAATCTGCAGTAGAGTTAATGATTTTATACCCACCACCTGCTTGCAGTGGTAATGAAAGATAATCTCGTGCAAGGCACCTTTTCTAGGAGGTTTTTACCAATTGCATTAAAAAGCTACCTAGAAGTAACAAGAAAAGATCAGCGCCACACTGTGTCCCACACTAAATAAACACAGCGAGATGTCCTATTCCAAAAAGCTCATAATCTGCATCAACAAGACAAATTTAGAGTGGGAGGAAAATGTATTATGCTGCAGATGGTACTGAGAAAGAAACCGATTTGCCCAAGGTCATGCAGGAAGTCTGTGGCAGAGCCAAGAACTAAACACAACTCTCCTGAAACCCAGTCTAAAAATAGTGCTTGATAATTGCACATAAACTCCAGAAAACACACATTACACAGATAATCATCTTTTGACCAGTATTTTGGAGGTACTGGGCTCCATTTAATTATCATTTTCAACTGCACTGATAACTAAATGGTCACTTTCTAAATTTAAACCACATTATTTGAAAGTCCTTTATCCAGAAATTCCTATTGTGGAACAAAAGGCACTAAGAGATAGCATGGGGGCCAACACAAATGCTTTCTGAGTGTGTCTCCTTCTACTCCTTTCCTAAAGGGAACCAGAATGGTGCCCAGATCTGCACCTTTGCTTGGGAGGGGGAGATCCTGCTCCTAATAGTGTTTTCCTGAGATTCTGAGGGGCTGTGTTGTCCATACCCACACTCTGCCTGGCAGCAGTACCCCAAACTTGATTCCATATTCTACCATCCCCTGTTTAGCCCCATTAAAATATTCCCTGGAATACAGCTTTCATTTGCTTTTATGGCAAACCTGTCTCCGGTCTCAAAAGGTGCCTTCCCCATGTCCTCTTCCTATTCCAGCTCCCTCTTACTGGTTTTCTTAAGCACTGCAGAGGCGTTTCTTGCAATGCAAAACCCACACAACCAGAAAACAACAGTAACAGTAACAGTTGTGTTGTACCCTTCAGGCACCCTTACTTGTCACTTAGGAAAGCTATTTACACATACATTTAGTAAATGTTCCAATGTATAAATGCTAATGAGTATTAGTAGAAGTAGTTAATGCAGTTTTCCTTCTTATTAATCAATCCTACCAGCATGGTAATGATTTCTGTTGTTCTTCTGGAGCTTCCTCCAGCAGGGAGTGAGCTCGGTTGATTAGCAAGACCGTTTTGCATGTATATAGCATTTTTGTTCATCTGTAACAATCTCATTAATATATTTTTTTCCTTGAGGAGGTGAGCAGTTCCCAACTTCTGCTTAAGGAACAACTAGAGCAGAAGGAATCACATTGTCTTCCATACCACCATTTTACAGTTGTGTATCTGTCAGGTTCAGTAGAATTGTGTAAATTCTACTGAATTCACCAGTGTATGCTGTGAAAGAGGATTGGGAGCAGGATGACTGAAATGTCCCAAGTCAGGTAATGAGCCAGGGATGGCCAGGAGCAAAGCATATTTTGAAGCAGTTCTTTAAAGGTAAACAGCTTCCGGTGAATATTGGAAAGACAGTAACATAACTATCGTGTCTGATTAATAATGTCATCATGCTCTACAGATACAGATCAGGAAACAGCTTTTAGGTTCCCGCATCCTGCGTAGTGAGAAGAATTTCTACTTGTTTTTCTGCCAAGATGATCAGATTCAAGAAGATGTGAGTAAACCACAGCAACAACAGAGTATTTCACTTTCTCTTAACTCAGTAATTTACATTGAGGTGATCATAAATAATTCAGCTAGTATAAATCAAAATAAATCCAAGCAGAGAGAAAAGGTTTTCCCAAAGATTCAAAGTTCAGAAGACAGGAAGACAGGTTTTAGACCTGATGTTAACTGAACCAGTAGCAAGCAATTGAAGCTGAATCTCAGCATACTATCATAAATTATGAAACATTGACATTTCAGTTTGAATTAATGCAAAGGGCTATTTATACACTGTTTTAGAGACAGTTGCCTGGGAAAATTAATACCCTTTTTCCCTCACCAGACCAAATATTAGCAACACTGCTATTTTTCAAAGTTATCGAACTATTTGTATATTGAAAATGTTTTAATGCAATCTGTCCCCCAGGGCTGTGTGAGTTACTTTGAAAAGGTTATCAGTCATAATTCACTGACTCCTTGATCCAAAATCTAACTTGATTCAAAATGCTACCAGTGATTTTCAGCGTGAGAAGTTGCTCATTATCAGGCAATTGCTTTCTGTTTGTAGGGCTACAGGCCACCAACATGGGAAAAGGTGTTCAGTGGGCTACGGTTGCCTTTCTGGGCTTGCTACCAAGGTCAGGATAACAGCAGTGGAAGAAGTAGGCATGAGCACGTAACAGAAATATTCACTATAATTGCTTGAAATTTGAACTTTGGATGTGATTACATATCAAAACATCAGCTTATTGCTCATATATATTGGCAATGCTTTTTTCCTTTTTTAAAGGGGAAATTTTAACACTCCAGAGTGACTTTTTTGAGACTACTTTTTAAAGGTCAGTGTTTTAGGTGTCGTTTCAGTAAAGCATTGGTTAAGAATGTGCTTAAATACTGAATGGTTAGACTTACAAACAGTGCTTAAGTGCTTCACTAAACTGGGATTTAGAATAATTCAAATAATTATTTGAAATGTCATCCAAATGATACAAAAATCACTCATCACTTTTAGCAAATTCCATGAGTTTGGGGTTTATCATTATGAAAAAGATACTCTGGTATCTGCAGCTTAGAGACCTTTCTTTATCTCAGAGATAAAAACTCTCAAATCAGAAATGCCTCAAGACTGATGTGAACAAATCACAGTCCCATATCCTACAGGTGGGTTTCTCTCTGATTCCCTGTAGAGAGGCAGCCTCCTGGTCATACCCAGGACTTCTGTACACATTTCTTGCAGCTTTATTTGTCTCTTCTCACTTCTCATGGCAGTGGGTAATACTAGCACAGTGTTAAGAAAATTAACAAGTAGTGACAGTGCTCATAGACTTCTCTAGAAATATGATGTGGCAGCACAGGACAGCTCAATGGTGATGACACCAGAAACTTGCTTTGAGGCCATTCTTTGAGTTTCCTCAAAAAGCGATTCCTGCGCAAATGTTATTCAAGGGCATTGTGTGGCACTGCTCTGCAGGAGGTTCAGCATCAGAAGGGTTTGCAGCCTGCAGGTGCTACCACAGGAATAACTGAGAGGATAGGTATGGCACATAAATTAGTGCTAGTGGTGCCATCCAACAGGAAAGATCTCCTGTTTATGGAGAAGACATTACATCAGGGCTTTACTGCATTTCTCAATCTTGTTTAGAGACTGCAATGAGATCACGCATAGAAAAATCCATTTTGACAGTGCATACTGAAGTATTTTTCTTGTATTACTCCAGATTATGCCTCGCAGCACAGAACTATTAGCATTTCTAGCAGCTGAACGTCAGAGGTTTGGCTTAAACTTGTAGAGTGAGGTCAATCCGCATAGAAGGGAACCATTTGAGCTGGTGTATCTGCAGTTTCCACCATTTCAAGGATACAGTAATATTTGTGAAGGACTGAGTCAGCTTCAATTGTTTAACTTTGATTATTTAAGTTTGCTTTTCTCTTTGCTCTGTTTCACTCATCTCAGCTGTAGCCCAGTCTCATTCAAGCCTGGCTGTATGTAGCGCTGACTCCAAGAGGACTTGATCAAATCCACAGCCTCTCTTCACAGGGAACAGACCTGCCAGTCAAAGAGGGTTGCAGTGTCATCACTGAGCTGAAGGCAAATTGCAGGAGGTGATGCTGGAACGCTTACCTTCCTTCAGGGTAGTAAGCTGCGTTTGATGGCTTGATCTAACATCAAATCCTGCTTGCAGAGAATTGAGAGCATGGGTTTGTGGCTTTTTTCTGTGTTTATTTCATTGAAACACATCTGAGAGAGGGAGGAAGTGCTATGTGGAGCCAGAAGTTTCCCATTTGTCTGAGTTCTGCCAGCTAGTTTCTAGGTAGCCCTTGACCTCTACCTTCACCTCCTTGAGTTTGACTTCCCATTTTGAAAAAATAAAGAGAGAGTCACTGGAGATAATAAGACAAGAAAAGATGATCTTTTTGTGAATCTACCAGTCGAATTGTGGTGTGATTCCTTATTCTGCTATCCCTGTCTTGTGTGACTTTATAGAAATCATGGATTATCTCTGAGCCTCAGTTTTTCTGTCTGTGATACAAAATCAGAAATACTTTCGGTCTGTCTCATGGTTTTAGACAAATAAACATGTCTATTGTTATGCATTTTACAGTGATTTACCTTCTACAGGTCTGACTTCAACTGAGGTCCTTTAATTTTAATAACAAGGTGCAATAAATAGTTCTGAGATGACTCCTTGGAGCACTCTGAGGTCAGTGGAAAGATGTTGCAGGAGAAGTACATTATGTTAGTGAATACATAAGAAAGAATAAAATGAAAGCAACTTGACTTTATAAAAATTGTGAAAGGTCCTGCAACCAGACAGTAGAAAACCCTAAGGATTCAGGATACCATGCAATGTAAAGAAAGGACTGATCTTACCCACAACAATTTTGTATTGTCTTGTCTGTTCATTGTACTAAGAACTGAATTCAGTAAACATTTAAACATGTGCTCAACTTGATAGACATGAGTGGCTTTTTGACTTCAATTTTAATGCGCATTTAAGCTTAGGCATGGCTGTTTGCAGGGTGGGGATTTAGTATGGGATTCCCTGGTCCTTTACACACATGATTTCATTAGGTGTTGGCTGTTTCTGTAGCACTGCCTCAGGGCATGAGCCAAGCCCAGATGAAGTCAGGGGGAATCTCTACAGATTTTGATGGCAGTTGGACTGGACCCTTTATAGGAAACAAAAACAGATTTTGTGGAACATAAAAGCCAAAAAAAATCCTCCTAAATTTGTGGGGATGAAATACTCATTTCCTGTTTTAGGACTAGAGACTTTATAAATCAAGCTTCTAACCAGAGCAAAATTTTACCAGCTGTACTATAAGCCACTGAAAATAAGGGGAAACATACAACATACTCCTAGCCAACCCATAGTTTTAGCTGAGCAGAAGGCATTGTTTGGCTGTGCACAACAGTTCAGCAGGAGGTAATGATCATGATTATTTGGGTTCACAGGTTCCTTTGCTGTTGTATGCTTTCACAGTACCTGTTTAAAAAAAATAAATCTATAAAGAGTATATTTACGAATGCCAGCTTATCTGTGGTTTCATGCCATAGCTGTCATCTCACATGTGGTAAGATTACTTCCAGTTGCCGTGCCAAACCATCCTAGTGTATCACAGCTCCAGTTTCTGCTGTTGGCATCAGCTCATAACAGAGTTACAGGACTAAAAGCTTGTCATTCCTGAAAGCCTTCTTGGTAATGAGCAGAGTTTGAAATGTGGATTTGAGTGCTATTTGATTGCATTGTTATTCTCACTCTTTTGGTGGCCACATTAATGACAGTTTGGCCAGTGCAAATTGTAATTCCAGTGCTGTCTTTGCATGCTCCCCTCTGCCCTCTGCTTCCAGTTGAATCATTCCCTAACCACGATTCCTGGTGCTTTCACTCAGTGAGATAACAGAAATGATGGAAAGAAGGGAGAAAAAAGAGGATAAAAGTGAGAGAGTGGAAGTTAAAAAATAGCTATCCACTGGTCAAATAAGAACATCCAATATGCCAGTGGTGGATGACTTCAGTAAAGACAGGTAAGAATAATCAACTGTCTAATAGGACATAAAGTTGAGACTAAAGACCATAAAGGATGAAAGAACAGCTGAAATGAAAGGATAAAATGTGATAAAAGGCAATCAAGACAAGTATAGCATTGTCAGCTTGGAATGTCATTGTGGTTTGAGTGCTGATACCTGCTGAGTGCCTGCAGCTTTACAGCTCCTTAAAGTACCAGCTGAACCTGAGAAGTCAGAAGATCCAGGTTTGGAAGACCTCTATTTTTTACTGATATCCTTTTCTCACTTTCCTGGAGATAGCTGCAAAGATTACTGTCAGTACCAATTACACACCCAGACAGTTAATTTCTGTCTGGAGGTTAAAGGAAGATCCAAAGGAAGAACAAACGCTGAAGATGTTTAAACATGCCTAATTACAGGTGCTTCAAGTTTTGGAGGGTAATTAGCAACAACTAGACAGGGACCTGGTTAATTGTTGGCTGTTCAATACCCACTGAAAATCAGGAAGTTTTATTATTTCCTTCCATCTGGGGAACTGAATCACAGTTGCAACTCTTATCCCGGGGCCACAAGGGCAGGAATGGATTCTCTGGTTTCTATTAAGATGCAAATTGAGATCTTTTCCACTTTAGAGAAGTGATGGTATCTCTTTTTAGAGTGAATTCATTGGTATCTAGGAAGTCTGTTTCTTTTTTTTTCTTCTTCTTTCTTGCAACATATTTTTAGAAGTCTTACAGGAATTTAATATCTTTGAGATCCCTATCCTTCTAAACAGGGATTCGGAAGTTTTGGGAGCAGGCTGACTGAGGCAGTCAGACACATTGTGACTGAAGAAGCAAAACCTCAGCAAACCAAGCTGCAAACAGAAAGATTGCAGGGAGCACTGCATTGAGATCTGAATTAGGGAGACCCTTGGTGGATTTGACATAATGAAAATGGGGCCCTTGACTGAAGTCATGTTACTCTCAATCCTAAATCAGTGGTGAAACTGCTGTGATCTTCACTGAGACTAAGATTTTGTCTCTTAATTACCATGTTAAAGAACTTCCTATCATAGGGCACCTGGCCAAACCTTTATTAAGGCTCTGCATCACAAACCACAAGAAAAACAGCTCTTCCCTTTCCCCGTACCCAGCTGTTCCTCTAGAGGCAACAGAAAACAAGACTCTCATCCCACACAGTAGAGATCTCGCCCTCTTCTCTCACCAGCAACTTTTCAGACATGAAGTTGATTCAACCTGAGCTGGTTGTGTGGTTAAATTATGGCTATTTCTGTCTGATGAAAGAGGGAGCAACCCAGGGGAAAGGCATTCCCTCAAATTAGCACCAGCTTCTGTATTAAATGTAGGAGGCTACCTTACAAAATGACTCAGTAATCTTGATTAAAGACTGTTTTAATGCAAACAGTAATCCTATTCCTAGTAGCAAAGTTTCAAGCCTTTTTTATGTCTTTGTCAAACTCTGCTGTTGCTCCATATATTCCACAGGGCTTCTGGAGCCATTAGGGTGTGTGACATGCATACAATAAGGTTGTCAAGCTACTCTTATTTCTTATATGTTGATTAGTTGCTGGGATTAACTACACTAGAGAGAAGTGGCAAAGACAAACCAGCTAAAGGCAACCTTAGGACAGCAGGAGAGGAGAGGAGAGGAAAGGAAAAGAGAGGAGATTTAAGAGACATACTTAGGATGGAGTTGGAGAAAATGAGAAAGAAAAGAGTTTGAGTAACACAGTTTGGGGATACCTGGTGAATGATGCTTCTGTGAGGGACATGTTAAAAGGCTAAACCAAAATAAAACCTGAGAGAAGTGGTCGAGGCACTTGAGGCATGGCTACAAGAGGAGAGGCCAGCAGGTGGTTAGGAAAGCTGGAGGCTATTTTCAGGGATGTGTGCATCCTAAAGATTGGTAATGAAACGTTGCGAGAGAGGGAAAGCCCAACAGATTTTACTGGAGTCCCGAAGAAACAGCTGTGACTGTGATCCTCTGGACTGCAGGATTCATCATATTGTTAGGGTCCTCTTCACCATCTGAAAAACAAAAGCTTGTTCCCATTTCATCTGCTACTTGAAGGGCTTCAATATAGTAAGGAAATCTCAACTAAGGTAATAGAAAGTTGAAAAAAAAATCTGTATATTTGTTTTAGCAAGCATAAATTTTGTAGGAGAATTCCTGGATTGATCTTCATTGGAGATCTATCATTTGATAAAGTGAAGTGCCACACTCTGTTTATGTATTACGCCATGAAGAGGGGAGTTGCTAGACTGGACCCCAGCCCACCAGCCTGGCTCTGAGTGTATCTGCCTCCTGATGTTTTTGAGAGAGGCAGGAAACCCCCTAATAGATGGTGAAGGAATAACTTGCAGACAAAAAGTTTCTTCTGGGTAACTCCAGACAGTCATTGATTGGCTTCTGCCCTGAGGCATTACAGTTTATATCCCTAATATCATTTTATATTGCCTAATAAAACTGTTGGCTGTTACCATTATATGGGTAATGGACATTTATATAAAACTCTTTATGAGCTGTAGATGGAGATCATCCTCTTCACCACACACAGGGAGCCACCTCTGGAGTAAAATGCAGTAGCTGTCTAATAGCCTGGCACTATTAGTAAACCCCAGTTACATTACAGAGGAAGAATGACCACTCATCAAGTCGAAACTACATGAGAAATTTAGAAAACCAGACTTTCCTTCTCTCAGAAGAGATTAGACCAACACAAGTCCTTTCTGTGCTTCCTTCCAAATTTCAGGCAGCTTGGTTTTCTGTTATACATTGCCTTTTAGAAAGAGAGAAAATCATGGCATTTCAAGTGTACCATGGAGTATTTCCTCTCCAAGAGTCATCTGCTGAAGTTTGAGAGGAGCAGCAGATTCCAGCATCCACTAAATTAATCCAAACATGTTTCTTCAGTGAGATTTGATGTATAAAAAAATGCCTGCTTGAACATGTTTGCCTTTAGTCATTTATTATTTCGTACTCTTCGTCACTTGAAACAATGTTCTGCATTTTTCTTTTAATTTTGCTTTTGCAGATCACAAGAAAATATTCCTCTAGGAATGAAAAAAAGTCATTGTTGAAACTAAAAGTAGTAATTGACTGCCATTTCCTTTCACATAACCATTGTTCAAAAGACAGAGTGAAATATAACTGCGGAAGCTATGAAGGCCTTGGTCTTGTCAAGGGAAAGAACTGCCTGAAAGAGATGTAAGTAGCTAAAATGTAAAAAAAAAGCAATTCAGGCAATATTTGCAAAGAGTCTACATAACATTTTAAGACTGGGAGAGAAGAACAATTTCCAATTTGTTTGGTTTACCCAGCATACAACATTTGACTCAAAAATCTATTTCAAAAAGAAATTGTTTTTTGTCCTCTTATTGCTTTTGTATATTTAGTAGTATCCAGTACTCATGTAAAGACTTCTATTTTCAAAGGATGAGAATTAGTTAAAAACAAATTAAAAAATTAATCTCTATAATCTTCCAAGGATAAATATTCCCTTCCTGTGGCATTTGGAGAAATGGAGAACTGAGCCTAAGTGGATTGCTGGGGGCTTCCTGTACCTGAGCCTGTGTTAGAACAGCAGAGACCTTGTCTCACGGGTTTTCCTCCTAAGAAGGTGGAGGGGGGTTGTACCCATACCACTAATTTCCCTGTCTTTCTTAAATACATGCCATCATTATAACATATCTTACCCATTTGAATTAATCGGATATAAAACATTAACTTATGCAGAGGTATTAGAGTTTCACCGAAGAGCACTCGCAGATATTACAGAGTAACATCAAAATTAACATGGAAGCAATTTAGCCCTTCAGTTTAAATGCCTTCAGTGAAGGATTAAGATTTTCCCATCACCACTCAAGCACTTCCTACCATGCTCCCCGCTTATCGTGCTTCCCTTACTTACTGAGCCAGTTGCCTTTTTAACATAAAAGTGATGCTGGGAATCTTTCCTTTGGTTCCTGATAGTTTCATTATTTAATTCCAAAAAGAAAGTGCCAGTGTTCTTATCAATATATGTCTTATGCTTTTCTCTAGATATTATGTGTAATGTCCAGATTATTTAATGTTTGTGAAGCTTCCCCCACCTCAGGGCAAAGACTGAAAATAAATGCTGATATGAGAAGGATTATGGGATGGGGAAGGCAGCATTCATTAATACATCCCAATCAAGCCCGATGAGAAAGCCTTGCATTTCGATGATGTGAATTAGCAATGAAATAGGATAAAACAAATATTTTCCTGCTGGTAGAGGTGATGGTGCTGAAAAGGTGAGGGCATTTTGGGTTGTAGCAAATGAACTCCTCTCCTTTTGCAGTGCACTAGGTGAAGGGAAGTTTTCTACTGACAGATTACAAGAGATGGTATAGGTAAAGGTGAACAGCAAAAGTAGCTATCAACATGTTTCAGCCAGAGAGGCAATCAACACAAGGTTGGTGTGTGCACCCATGACCCTTTAGATACCAGAACATGCCTTTGAAAAAAATTTTTGCAGGTGACATTTCATGTGATCTGTTAATCCAATTTGTCTGGATCCTTTTTATTAATCTACTGCTAGGCCTTTATTTTTAAAACAGTACTGCTTGTGTGGTTGTGATGTGGGAGAAAGTTACATCTGCTTGGAGTCTCTTGCTGGAGTCTCCTGGGCTGGAACGGAAGAGCATTCTGGGTTCAAAGGGATTCAAAGTAGATACTAAAGCCTGGTATTGGAGAGAATAATAAGAGTCTTTTGTTAAGTCTGATACACTGAGATGGCAAATGTATCAGGGAGAACTAGAGGCTGGATTGGGACAAATAAAGGGGAAGGTGCAGTCGGGAGCATAGTTCTGAATGGCAAAAGAGAGGAGAGGAAGCGATGTCATGGTAGGAAGAGAGTAGGAGAGGGAATGCATGCAGGAAGGAGCACACCTCAAGGAGGAAGCAACCATATAGGAGAGGAAACAAGGAGAAGCCCCATTGACTGTTTGAACTGGACATCACCTACACCTACAAGTATTTACTGAAATTTTCGCACCTTAATTTGGAACTGAATTTGATCTCTCACACCTCTGAGCTCAGAGAAGGTGCATGAGCTTATTAAATCATGGTCTGGGCTGCTACCAAGGAGACTTCTGGTCTTTCTCTTAGGCTATGCTTGATTGTTGAAGTAAGAGTGACAGGGTCTGCATATGGATACTTCTTTCCCATTTCTTCCTCCCCAGGCACTGTCTGAAGCTGCACAACGTCTCTTACAAAGTCTTACTTCTTTCGCAGCGGTGCTGACACCAATGCAAGGTACTCACATTTCCCCATGGCATCATCAGCCTTTGGTCTGATGCTGGGCTTCAGTGTAGAGCACGTGGCATCCCTCCCTCAACACTGGCTGGTGAGGTCAGCTGGAGGAGTACTGCTGTGTCAGGCTGAGCTGTCTCCAGGATGTTAAGCTTTCTCTGTTTTTAACCTTATAAAACAGGGAGGCTGCCACCAAGCTGTCTGTGGGCCTTCAGTCCATGCTAGCATCTGATCCATGGCTGGAAGAAGGTATTTGGCCTGGCATGAGTGATGTCAGGGACTCTCTGATAAGTTAGCAGTGTAGAGGACTGAGTTCCAGCACTTGGGAACATTCCTGGTGCTGTTTGTAAGCAGAAGTGTATATAAGTTTATAAGCATATGTGTAAGCATACTTTCTAACTACTGTTTCCCCACAAACCCTGTCATTTTACAATGATCCTTCATTTATTCAATCCAGATAGAAGCTGGTTCTTTTGATTTACATTTTTTACACTCTTTCATGCTCCTGTATATTTTAAGTATGGGAAAAGTGTTTGTGATCTTCCAGTCAGATTACCCACGTAACACTGCATTTCCCCATCAGTCGACGAAAGTGATAGTTAAATGGTTAAAACGTTCCCTTTGTAAGCAAACAACCTGTTCTTTTGGCGCTTTTTGGTGCACTTGGAAATGTTCACTGATAGACTTAAATTAGCAGGATACCACTTTGAATG
Source organism: Brachypteracias leptosomus (assembly GCA_013401335.1). Classification (NCBI taxonomy): domain Eukaryota; kingdom Metazoa; phylum Chordata; class Aves; order Coraciiformes; family Brachypteraciidae; genus Brachypteracias; species Brachypteracias leptosomus. The sequence continues at coordinate 83,312 of VYZX01020975.1, read as the reverse complement.
CGAGTATACCAGCTTTTAGCCTGCTTTCATTTTGAAACGGGGCTTCTGTGCTCATATTCTCTGTGCATCTATCTGTCACTCTCTTCCCCAGGGTTTTTTTTGGCTTGTGCAATTTCAATCACATTTAGCAACAGTCCCAAGGAGACCATTTTTTGACAAGTTCTAATATAACAGAAGGTGGATTGATGAGAGAGACATTGTTAATATCCCTGGTATAAGGGCGACAACATGAACTCAAGTGTTATTAAGGCATCAGAGAGTGCAGCTGCAAGGTACAGATCCATGGCAGACGAGGCTTCCCCAGTTACTCTGCCTGCTGACAAACGTGTTGTGTAGTTTGTCCAGATTTACTAATCTGACCATAATATAGATCTCCCAGATTTTCTCCAGTCTTATTTTCAAATTCACTCCCAATGGGAGTCCTGGATAAGTGGGATTCCTGCTTTTCCCACTCCTATGCAAATCTGAAGATATTCCTGGATCTGATCCCAACAGGCCTTTTTCTTTGAAAAATGAGTATGATCTGAATATAGAACTAGCATCAATAGGCCAGGCAAGCTCTAAACTTTGGGTTTTGTGGCAATGACTAAGAATCTTTTGGCAATTTTCAGCTTGAATGTCTATTCTGTTTATGGATCACAGCAGAGGGAAAAAAGGAGAGTTATAAAAATATTTTTGGAGTTGAATTAGAAATGGAAAATATGTTCCAGAAATCACCTCTGTATCACTCATATCACTCACGGTCTCTGGTGCTGGCACGCTGTGCCTCAGGACTTGCTGCTGGGGTTTGAACACAAGCTGTAAACTGGAAAAATAAACCAGGTTTCAGGTCCAATTCTGTGATGTCTATGCACTGAACTGGATCCTAACAAGATGGAACAGTCTTCTCCTGTAGCAAGTGGCAGAATACGAAGCAGCTGGTAGCAACAACAAAACCAAAAAGGAAAAAAATAGGAAAAAAAAAAAGAGAAGAAATTAGAAAAACCTCATGCAAACACTAGTGAATCATTTTCACAGGCTTTCTGCTTGCCCAGTCTGCTTCCTGAGTGCCAAGACCAAGGAAAAACACATTACTTTATTAAGGTAAGCTGCTTTCCAAAGGCAATCCTGGCATCTGCACTCTTGGTTTGAGGGAGAACATTGCAGACTTAACCACGAAGATGCCCAGATGATGGCATGAATTTTTTTGGATGAGCAGAACTGCCAGAGTAATAGCAGAGAGTTTACTGTCCTTCCCAGCTCCACTCTGATGACAGGTTACCTACTGTTAGCCCAGCCCTGCTGTGGTCACCCTGCTGTTAGATTTGCAAGAGAGCCCCAGCATGGAGGAAAGCCTTGTCCCATAGATCTGCTTTCTCACTGTGTATGTGTGTGATAGACACTGTGCAAGTTCATCCAGATAACCCTTCACTTCAAGCTGTACCCACAAGGTTCGTAGCTAGCACACAGAGCAAGATTTGTAGGCTTTTGAGAGATATTTCACCCATTTTGGGGCTGAAAAGAAGATAAGGACTCATCTGATATCAGCAAATAGGGTGAGCTGCCCTGCAGTGGGATTATACAGGGAGGTGCAAGCAATGTTACTTTAAATCAGCTGCATACAGGACAAGGAAAGCCCTGGCTACAAAGTGAATCTGGAGCACATGCTTGCTAAGTTGGACAAATGTACAGGAGATGGGCTGAACTTGAACCATATCAGAAGAGAACCTAGGTTGAATTTTTGGTCTTTTATCCTAGTGGAAGTATCTTCAATGGGAAATGACAGAAGTTCATCATCTGGCCAGTGCTGGGATCAGGACTGCTTGGGAAACACTCATTCTCACGGGTGCTATCTCTGGAGACACTAAAGTGGTTGCAAGTGCTAAAAGCAGAAATTATGGTAGTTTCAAAAAGCATTCAGTGGGTCAGCTCAGATGGGGATGGTTAACACTCACTTAACTAATTAGATGGTTCTATCACCTACTCTTTGGAGTTGCTCATATTTGTTGACTTATTCCAGCTGCTTTATTTAAGCAGTGATGCAGAGCCTGTATCCACTCCAGAAGATACTCCTTTTATGAAAGGCATTATGGCTGGATAAAAAGGATGTATCTATGTTTAAGAAACATTTATGCTGCTTGTGTGCAATGGTGTTTGCAGTAGAGTTCAAATATGACAAGATTTCCCACACAAAATAAATGCTGAGAAAATTAAGTTCAGATTTTGGTACATGCATTGTCAACAAACACTGCTCTAGACACCACAAATAAGTCCTGATGAAGATTGCTGACACACTAACTTGAGTACAGAGTGAAAGAAATAGCTTTTCCTTCAATACCACTGCAGTTTGCGGGTAAATAGATTCTCAGTTTCTGGAAATCAGTAGCTAATTATCCTGAAAAATCATAATTCTTTAAGAGTATAAATATCTTTAAACAGCAATTAAAACCTAATTATAACTCAAAAGCAATCAATGGATTTGAGAAAAAGAGAGTCATCCTAGCTGGTANGGAGGGGTCTCACGAGGGTGGAGTAGAGGGGGTGAATCACCTCCCTCGACCAGCTGGCCACGCTGCATGTTGAGGAAAAATTTGTGTTCAGATTTTTTGCTAGTTTTTTTAGTACTAATTTAGTCTACTGCTATGGATTGCCTCTTCAATGCCTGCCTCTTGATCATGTTTAAATTGCCCATGCCAGCTGAAAGGCTCTTGGTGTACCCCTGACCCTTGCAGCATGGTGGAAACAGAGTCTGGTTTCTGGGATTCCTGATTGTATTTTGGGTCGTAGCCACTCCAGTGGGTTTTATCTATGTTAGTGTTTTTAAGGAAAGTTGTTTTTTTTCGAAAAAGCATGTTTTTTCTGCCTGTCAGATTTACTGAATTATTTTTTTAAGAGCTAGACAGGCTTGAAATTAAAGCAACAAGCAATATGTTAGCAGGATTAACTGCTTAATTATGAAATTGGTAGCAGGAAGAAACCCATGGAAGGCAGCCCTTGATTATGCTTAAACCCACACTCCTCCTCAGCTGTTTTAGTGCCTCAGCTAGGCACTAAACTATGAAGCTGCAACAACATTGAATTGTGCCCACCACCAGTCTGGCTTGGTTTAGGAGACCTGAAGCTTCATTTGCCCGCTCCCTTCATTAAAGATAGATTCTTCTTCGCTTTTGCTGCCCATCTATCTCCTACCTTCTCCTGAGTTTCTAAATAAGAATATAATTTTAAAATTTATACCAAATATGATTATGACAACTCATAATTTTCTCCCATGTCTGTAGGACTGTGTTTCCTCACTGTGTACTATTTTTTTGTAGTTCAATTAGAAAATACAGATATAGCAAGCTTTCAAGGTGTTTCTCAAAATTTACTTCTTGGTTATATTGCCCAATTGCCTACATTTTTCCCCATACTTTGTAAATCCCACTACAGTTTCACATTACAAAGAATTTGGCCTCAAATATTGTTCCCCCCTTACACAGGCTATTTTTTGTATCCTCAGGCTGTGGTTTGCTGCCTCCTCTGCTGACAGAGCTGTTGTGGGATTGTCCTGTCAACTGCTTCAGGAAACTAGGTTTCTTTGCCTGTCCAACACCTTGCATTGTAAAACCACATCCTCAAATGCTAGAAAAGGTAGCCATTTTACAGCCTTTTCTAGTTGTTTTTTTGCATTTCTGTGATGTTCTGAGAATCAAATGGTGAGAAAAAGATGGACTCAGTTAAACAATTTGTATGTAGATACATAAACTCAAAGTCTAAAAATGTCTCACGTTCTCCTCAAAACTTACTTGCAATGCTTAGATTTATTTTTGGGGTACAGTGACAATACTCAAGATCAGTCTGACACGCCTCATAGAGCAACATGTGTAAGAGTAAGGAGGATTCAAGTCCTGCAGAAAGTTATGATGCATTATGTCTTGTTCTTGAAAAAGTCTTGAAAATGTTATTGTCCTGTTTCTCAAAAGTTGCGGGTGAAAGTGTTTGCAAATGACACTTGAGATCCTTTCCAGCCCTATTTCATACCATTTCTAATATCTCCTTAAAGTAATTTCCCAATTTAACCTTGGCTTTTCTTTCAAAAGACAAATACTGTACTGATAATATAGGTGACAGATAAAGCATTTTGAGTAATTTTTCTAAGTTAACCTCCTCTTTCTGACAAGCACTTTCTGTCAGGTTTGGGGTCCTGCCATCACAGCAATATTCTTCAAAAACAAAAAAAAGAATTGGCTCCAACCTCAACTATAGATACCCTAAAAATACCTTTGAAGCCCAGACTGCAGATATATGATGCCTACTTTGCTTTTGGGTCTGCTTCAGTTTAAGCTGTGAGGTTCATCACTCTGGGCCAAGTTTGGCCCTCATCTCTGTCTGTCTGTCTGTCTGTCTGTCTGTCTGTCTGTCTGTCTGTCTGTCTGTCTGTAAGAGCCACTGGATAGTTTGGTCAGGCTGCTGAGAACTGAGCAGGTGAAAGCTAAATTGATTCATTGACATGCAATGAAAATGTCTATTGACAGGTTAAATAGCTTGAATCAGTTCTGACAGTAGGTAAAGAAAGATCAAGTTTTTCCAAATAATTGGGAAAAGACATGGACCTGAACATGGCTGTGAAAATTGTGACATCTGGGTAGCAGGGCCAGAAAGCAACAAGACGACCTGAGAAGAATAAGGCAGTAGGTCAGAACAGGCTGAGAGAGACTGGAGACAGCAGGAAAAGGTCCAATGATGGAGCTCCATGTATGAAAGATATCTACATTGACATGGAGCACAAGTGGCTGATTTTACCTTTTCAGGTTTTTGAGAAAAGTTTCAACTAAGAGAACTGACTTTGTGTTTGCCATATGGCTGCAACTGTGCTAACCCTACAGGACATGCCTAAAGCCAAATTTGCCATTTAGAGCTGTCATTCCTTGCATTGGAGAAACTTCACTGAGGTGTCACATTGGTGTACAAAGTCTGGGAAGTCCTCAAACTCATCCCTCATCCTTGGGTTCATGGTGACAGAGGGGCTTAAATATTAGAGCATCTGATGCACGGAGGAGTCCCTGTAGTGGAGGTACCTTGTGCTTCTGCAGCAGATACAGCACCTCAGTTAACAGTGTTCCTTGCTGAATGCGTGCTCCAGGATGGTCTCAAGGCCTGTGGAGAGGGCAGAAAAGTATTTTGTATTTTGTGCTTCTCTTATTCATTGAAAAGGCTGCATGACTTATGTGACACAATACAATATGGAAGATTAATTCCTATAGACGTTATACCCACAAGCACATACACAAAGTTAAGAAAGAACAGAATACTTTTCAACATGATGTTGGCCCTTAGTAAGGCCATAGTTACGAGCAGCTGAACACAGAAAGCTGAAGGCAAGGTGGGACCATTAAATCACCAAACTTCCTGTACATAACAGGTTATTGTATTTCATTCAGTGACCCTGCACGGAGCCCAGAACTTGTGTTTGTCTGAGGCACAGATTCCAGAAAGGTGCAGAGAGTCCTGCTCCGAAGGCACTGAATGATGGGGAGTTTACCACTTCCTTTGGTAGTTTGTTCAGGAGGTTAAGCACTCTCAGTGTATTAAAAATGTGTGCCTTACTGTATTTTCATTTTATATTTTTATTCTTTACCTTCCACAGATTCATGTTTTGCTTATTTCTGCCAGGATGAAGAGGTTTTTATAGTTCTTGTTGGATATCCTTGTGGAGCAGTGCAGCTCTTAAGTAATTTCTCAGTTATTCTGATTAGTGGATTGAATTCTGTTATACTTTTACCACTAGACATTTTCTCTGCCCCTCAGATAGTTTTGTGTGGTCTTTCTAAATCACGGCATAATTTTGATATCTGAACACCAGATCAGGATCCAGAATAGCAGATGGCACCTTGCTAATGTAATGCATAGAAAGAAAAAAAAGTAATCTCCTTTCTTCTCCTGTGCTTACAGATACAAAGACTGTTAGATATTGTTATCAAGCATTACTTCAGAGAACAAGCCATGGCTCATAGAACAGGGTATAGAATGGCTTATGTGTACACATCTCAGAGTGTTGCCCTCTAGAGAGAGGCCATATCCCCTTTGCATACTGCTTGGTTGGGGTGTCCTCTAGACAACGTGCATTTTTTTCCTTCTAAAAAGAGAAATGGAAATGAAAAACAAAGGCTGTATGCCTTCACTTTAAAGAGAAAGGAAATATTTAAAAAACTGTGGGATGAGCAGACTTGATTTAGAGCCAGAGTAGATCATCTGTAGCTGATCATGAGTAAGTTTAAAGATAGATTTAAAGAGTATCAAACCGAGCTGCAAGAAAAGTCAGAGTGATAACAAAAAAAAAGTATTTTCCTTCAAGTTTTAATTTTTTCAAATTAAAAGCACAGTATCCCAGTAATCTTTATATAGATTTTGGTCCCACTAGCTCAGCTTCATCCTGCCTCTGGGCAACCCATCACAAGTATTAATCTTTTCAGCTGCTGCTTTCTCTGAGCGTTATAAGTTAACTTTTCTCTAAGCTTCTGCCAGAGTAATATCACACCATAATTGCTGGACGTGCAAAGGAACAGGGTGTCATTCCTGCTGCTGCTTTCTGTGAAGAAAAGCAGCCCCATTTACCTGATTTTTTTTCTGTATTATGAAGGCCTATACCTCTGACAGTGACAGGGGCTGGGGATATTCAATAGAAAGCCTTACAAGTAAAGGAATAAATGAATGTATCTGTCCTGAGGTAGAGTTAATTNTAACCTCTTGAAGTTACTGCATCTTTGTTCCATCTGGTGGACACCCTCCTCAGGTAGGAGGAAGGAGATTGACCTCATCAAGACCCAGACAGTATAGCAGGGACACCTACCAGGAGCTTGCTGGAGATGACCTAACCACACAACTTCACAGCAAACTAGCCCTGTCCATACTTTGGATGCTGGAAGCAGTGTAGTCACCAACGCAGCTTTGGCCCCAAGTGCTTAGTGCTGCTTAGCTGTGGATCAGCTCTTCTGGGTGAATTACTGCACTGATGTATCTGAGCTGCTTCTGCTTCTGAAAAGGGCTCAGATGATATTTCCCCCCCACNTCTGTATTATGAAGGCCTATACCTCTGACAGTGACAGGGGCTGGGGATATTCAATAGAAAGCCTTACAAGTAAAGGAATAAATGAATGTATCTGTCCTGAGGTAGAGTTAATTTTCTTCCTGGTAGCTGGTACAGTGCTGTGTTTTGGATTTAGGATGAGAATAATGCTGATAACACACTGATATTTTTAGTTCTTGTTAAGTAGTGTTTATACTAATTCGGCTTCTCTTGTCTTGCCAGTGAGAAGGCTAAAAGGGCACAAGAAGCTGGGAGGGAACACAGCCAAGACAGCTGANGATGATGCAAAAGGGAAAGGCACTCAGTACAAACAGTGGAGAGCTTCATATTCTTTCTGCTAGGCTCTAGTGGGCCGTGAAAGAGTTAACAATGTTAGCATATGAGCATCTGAGTTAGCATCTTTGCTGTGAGGAGTACAGCAGTTTATATTTCCTGGAGCAATTGTTTCAGGCTCCTCCGCTGTTCCAAGCCCACACCGCTGCTCTAGTGAAGCTCAGCTTGGGTTTTCTTCACAGTTGTGACAGCCAGAGATGTCTAAAAATACAGCGAGCT